>JAQQAE010000016.1:0-52128 GCA_029823295.1 Pseudamia nigra | reverse complement strand
ACCCGCTGCTCCCCACACATGCTTTCTCAGGTACTGTATTTACATTGCGGGCTTCCTCTCTGAAACAATGACTTCAGGAATGATGTCAGTTTGAGGGGGGGGGGGCGTATATCCATATTAGGAACTCGTGTCCTACATAATAGACAGGGCACAACTGCCACTGAGCAAGGCACAGGTGCCAACAAGCGGCGGTGGCTCTTCGTGTAACTCATATGAGGATCTGAAACCGCTGGAAGGTAACAGTGTGTCGCATTTTCAATCTCTGCGCCGATTTGACTTAAAACTCTTACAACTCATCTCGTGCGCGCGCGTGCGTGCGTGCGTTTAGTGGTGCTTAAACATGTGGCGAGGGAGGAGAAAAGGAGGGGCTGTTGGTGGGGTGGGGGTGCCTAGTGTGTGTTTGCTGGGGGTGGCTGAGCCCGTTTAAACTTTTTTTTTCTCCCCCAAATGATGATGCACCTACAGGATGTGAGCCTGCTGTTCTGTGAAAAGGACACAATGGGACCATCACGCAGCTGCTTATACTCCAAATTGCGGCTGTAAGAGGCTCAGCGCAAGCCGATCCAATTGAATGGCGTTTTATAGGTTCACCTTAACTCCATTACGACTCTGCACACACACGAGCCCTATAGAAATGACCCCATGTGAGCAGAAGTAAGTGCAACCCGATCGTGTCTTTTACGCACGGATGCCACTGCGTATGTACTGTGGCGTGTAGTCGGACCAGGGACAATTGTTCGGTGTTGCTTGTTTTCTGGATACTTTCGACACATGCAGTGAACGCATCAGCAGATCCCGCTGATAAGAAGCGATAGGGACACAAGTGGAACAAAAACCGTGTGGAACCTTCGATCGCCGTGGGTGACAATGGCTGCACCGTGGGGCAAACTTTTCTCCCTCTCCTCTTCGTCCTCGATCCAGTGCTCAGTTGTTCACGCACAGGGCTTCTTTCCATTCATGCTGAGTTCACATCCTCGAATAAGCTGCGAACTTGTCGCACTCGAGTTAAAATTAGGACATACTATCCCCTCCATTGCTGCGTATTTATTCACTTTCGGTAACGGAGCGCTTTAGCCTACGGGTATCTGGTATGAGCCGGTTTTTCTACCTCCTGACTCAATAATTAAACTACGGATTTAGTTTGACAGTTTCACTCGGAATCCGAATTTCCGACAGCAATGAAAGCACCCCCAATGAAACGACAGAGACGAGAGAGAGCCACAGAAGACAGATAGAGAGAGAGAGCGAGAGAGAGAGAGAGAGAGAGAAGGGGGAACCTGTAGTCTTTACAACACAAGGAGACAGGAATTCGCGAGAGATAATCATTATTCTAGGCGTTTTTGCAAAGTTAAGCAGCAGGTCGCTGTTGTCACTCGTTGCACTGACTGAGACAGACTCCTCATGTCAGCTGGATGTGGACTCACATAAGCCTATTTTCTTTTTTTTTTTGAGCTCCACCGGTGTTTCTTGTGTTGTGTTTGAGCTCAGCAGCGTTTGAACTGGTAAGGAAGTAACTGTATATAATTATTATTGTTTGTTATTTCGAGGGCGTGTACGTGGGACCGTTCTTCCAATCTTAGACTACAACAAACTCTTAGGTATTAAAGGGGTCATTTACTTCAGACTGTATGGGGGCTGATGAAGAAATGAGCAGCAAAACTGCATGTGCTACAACCGAGATAAGGGTCATTTTGAGGAATGACTGACGGATAAGAGGCAAAGAAGTGCTGTGGTGATCCTGTAGGTTACATTCAGGGGGAGATAAACTAACAGGAAAAGTGAAATTATAAAACAATCCGCTTTATATAACTTGTGTTATAATGCACTGTAGATGGATGCAGCAGGAAGATCATTACATCACTGTACGTATGATCCACAGGGTGACAAGGGTGAACACTGATCAAGACAGTGCACAAAAATGAACCAAATAACCAGAAAAAATGATGAAAAACAAATAAAATGGTCAAGAATTTCAGCAAAATTGAACAAAATGATGGAGAAAGTGAGCAAAAATGAACAAGAAAATGAGCATAGCAACAAAATGAGTAAAAATCTAAGAAATATTCAATAAAAATGAACAAAAATGAAGAAGAGAAACAACAAAATAATCAGAAAAATTGGTGAAACTTAATAAAGTAATGAAGAAAGTGAACAAGAATAAACAAGAAAACAAGACAATACACAAAGTGAGCAAAAATAAGCAACAAAATGAGTAAAAACCTAATAAACATCAAGAAAAATCAACTAAAATGAAGGAAATAAAAACAAAATAAACAAAACAATCAGGAAAATAAGTAAAATGTAGTGAAGTAATGAAGAAAGTGAACAGAAATGACAAAGAAAACAATTGAATAATCAAGACAAAAATAAGTAACAAACCTGACTAAAA
This sequence comes from Pseudamia nigra, assembly GCA_029823295.1. Lineage (NCBI taxonomy): Eukaryota > Metazoa > Chordata > Actinopteri > Kurtiformes > Apogonidae > Pseudamia > Pseudamia nigra. Next base: position 49,739 of record JAQQAE010000016.1, on the reverse strand, counting down.
TATACCAAATAATCAAGAAAAATAAACAAAATGAAGAAAATCAGCAGCAATATGAATGAAATAATTCAGAAAATGAATAAAAACGAACAAAGTGCTTCAGAAAATGTGTAAAAATAAAAAGGATACTCAAGAGAATAAAAAAAATTGAAGAGGTGCAATGGTGAGGGAGAATCACAACAAAACTAGATGGGCGCTAAATCATAAGTAACAAAATTTTAAAAAAATCAACATGAATCCACATGAAAATAATCATGAAAATAAAAAAAAACAACAAGCAGACAAAACTGCCATTGCTGCTATAAAGCTGGATTTTTTAGCCACAAAAGCGCTGTGTGTCAACTAAAGGAAATCTACGCCTATGACCGCTGATAATAGAAGGCAAAGTTGATAAGGTAGGAAAAAGTCAGCTGATAAAGCATGTATTAGAGTTTTTGTTAATACATACATATGGCAACATTATAGGGATATTAAAGGACTGTCAGAATGAGCGTCCCATGGGAGCAAGCTGGAGTGGCTATCAGTACAGATAGTTATGTAAAAGCAGAGTTTACAGCAGGGACAAAGCCAGAGTGAAAGAGCGAGCAAGCGTGAGAGAGAGAGCGGCGTGCGTGCGTGTGCGTGCGCACATGTCAAAACATGCTCCCATCCATGTTTGTAGTTTGAGGACATTATGAAGACAGAGGCGTTGTCGTATTTTGGCATTTGCGGCATTCTGACATTTAATTGTACATAGAGCTCACTTTGTTCGCGCAAACCCACATCACTCAAATGTTTCTGTAGTCACTTTGTTGTTACCTTTGTTCTGACCTTACTGTTTTTGTTTTCATATTCTGCGATATACTGTCAGTATTATGCTGGAAGTGCTGTTTATTTAATAACCCTTTAATGATTTTAAGGAGTTAGAGTGCACGTGGGAATCTCCGCTGAGATATGAGTGCACTCCGTGGCGTTTTTTTTTCTCCCATCTTCTGTAATATCGACTTTCTTTTGTTTGCTGTTTTTTCTGTCACTGTTGAAAGATACAGTATTTTCTTCTGTGTAAGGTCACACGCAAACACAGAAAGAGCTAGAGAGGGAGGAAGAGAGAGGGAGCGTTGTTTTGCAGACAGGATTACATTGTCTCCCCATGTCAAATTTCAGACATAATGTTAAGCGTCCCCCCCCCTCCCACCCCCGCAGCCTGCAGCTCTCCCTCTGTGGTTACACTAGTGGATACAACACCCTACAACACCACACATTAACAGCAAATGATCTAACTTTCCCAAATTGATTGTTAGATTTTAAATAGCCCTGAAGAGCACCATCTGTTCTCCAACCTGTGAATATACCAGGAAAAGAGTTGAGGGTAAACACATTTACTCAGCTGAAGCTTAGGGAAATGTAAATAAATACCTCTCTAAATATTGAAATTATTGGTGGGTAATGGCAGTGGTGGCTGTTCTAAGGTCATACTTGTTTTTCTGTTCGAGAGAAAACCACAAACAGGCTTAAATATACCTGAAAATTTGAGTGTGGGAGTGTTTTTCTTGGAGGATTATGTCATCTAAGTATCTCGACACTGTCATGTCTGAGGTTACCTGTTGAGCATTACAAAGCAAGGCATGAGAAGAATATGAGCTATGTTTGAATGTGACTTATTGTGGCTATCAGTTGACTAATATAGATGTGATTCATATCAAAGCTTCTGCTGCAATCTTATAGTCTTTGGAGGAAAAAAAAGCATTTGGAAAGGCTGTTGCAGATGCCTCGGGTTGACAAACGGATCTCTTGAGAGCTCACGCATGACTTGAGTGACGCTTTTTGTTTTTGATTGCTTTCCACCACTGTCATTGCTCATACACTGACTGAACGCTGCATACATTCAAGTGTCGTCAATAGGACTGTTTGTCTTTTGTAAGCAGCCTGTGTGCTTACTTTTCCAACCCCGCTCTTATCATGATCAAACTTTCAGCTCTACCCTGACTCTTTATCTCTCCCATAGACTCGACTTTTGTAAAGTTCACGTACTCCCCCTTTTTCCTGTGTCAGTGGGAGTAAAATTAGCAATTTCATTTTTTTTTGTCTTGTCCCTCAGAATGTGGAAGTGTTTTATTGGTGTGGTAAGAAACAATGAGGACAAGGCAGGGCTTTGTGGTGGCAGAAATGCATTTTTAACCCATGTGAATGAATGGCGCCTCACATTCCACACCAGCAGGCCCTTTACTGAATGGCAGCACTAACTCGGCTGTTTTCATTACTCATTACTGCCTTGTGCCTTTTCACTATGGTTATAGACATTTACCTTCACCAGCTGAAGTGGGTCCACTGTAAAGATAATAAAACAATGCAAGTGTTTCTAGTGTGAAGGGTTTTGTCCTAGAAGTGTAACACTAAGTTTATGAAATCCTGGTTTCCAGCTTTTATTTTGGCAAAATGAACAGCTTTCGTCTGTGTTTATCTCTGGACCATTAGTGTAGACAGTGATTTCAGCATTTAAATCCTCCAGTAGGTAGATGTTTGTGTAGATGAGATGCCGTTTTTTAAGGCACAGACCAAGTTCCCTGTGGGTGGTTTCCAGCACCTCAGTGAAACCACGTCTGGAAGTGTTCCAGTGTTCCTTAGCTGGGTATTAAATGTGCATACTTATGTCATAGACTGAAACCCTGGAGTCCTTTCAGTAATTGCTGCCATGTTCTGATTCCGCATCTTCATCTTTGTCCAAAGTGGGCACTTTTACTCAGAAGACATATGAAAAAAACAATGACATCAACACATAATGTGGACATTCATTACTGAGTCATTAAAGCCCCTCTGTTTCCTTTAGATAGTGTCAATCCGCTCTACATGAAAACAAAGACATTCTGGCTGCACAAGCTTAAATAACTTTCTGTGGCATATTGAGGTTGGATTATGTCGATGCAGCAAACAAGTGCAAACCCCTTCTTAACAGATGTTCCTTTTTTGGCTATGAAACAGATATGATCTTTTAAAAAGTGGACTGTTTTGCTGGTGGTCCAGACAGCCCCATCATTTTAATATGAGGTCTAGTCTGTGGTGACTGCATTGATTCCCTGCCGCATGGTGGGTGTTTCCACTCTGAAAGGGCAATCTCTCTGTGTTAGCCTAGAAACACCAAGCTCCTGGATTAAATTATAAATGAGCCCTCCATGGGAAACGTATTGCTTACTGCCTAGAATAGTCACAAGGAATTTACATTTGCTCTGAGTATCATCCTATATTGCTAGTATATGTCTATAAGTCTTCTCTTTGCTTTCGAAACCTACTTGCTTTACTATATTTCCTATAACTTCAGTAACAGGTGGGTGGCTAATCCCCTTATTTGGGTCACACCTGCACCCTCCCCCCATATGTGGCTCAATAGAGTCGACGCCAAGCATGCCAGGTAGGGAAAAAAAAGCCTGATCCCTGTCCAAATTAGACCCAAAGAAAATGATGTGGTAATCATGGGGATTAAGATAGGAGAGAGGTTAGAGCTGGTGGGGGGCAGGGGAGGTCCATGCAGGAGGATATGTGCACAGGACCATTTTAGCCTTCATCCATGCTGGGAGAGAAATGTGGGAGTTGTGTTACACAGGGTTTAACTACATTCAATCTGAAATGAGTGACTTATTTGTGGTGATAGTGTCATTAAATTTTATATCAGAAGAAGGAAGTTTTTCCCTGAATTGATGGAAAACCCCAAATCTAAAATGTGAGTTATAAGAATTCCCCAGTAAAAGCCGTACTGTGCAGATTTTCCTAGGTACGGTGGTGATTTGTCTATGTTTACATTTTCAGTTAAAATGAGTCAGTTCATGCCTGTAAAGAAGCATGAAGCTTAAACAGGCTGCACATCTTAATCACAGTGACCACCCCTTTTAAGGAAACTCTGGGCATTCCTGAAAACATATAAAACAAGAAGAAATCTAATCGTTTGAACAGAAAGGGAAACAAATGTTTCAGAGTGATTTTATGAACTTTAATGTAAAGACATAAACCACAGGATTTTGAGAAATGTAGATTAGACATGTTGAGCAAGAGTGATGTTTGAGTGCACTTGTTCTTTCCCATAAATATTAAGAAAGCATGACAGTGTTATTCATATAGGTCTGTCATTAAACAAGTTAGCAACAGTGAAATGTGGGTGTTGGATAAACAAACAACCCACAGTAATCCTTGGGAACTATATGCTTTTTTGTGCTTTATTTTTCCAGTAAAACTTAAAAAAATTATGTCTTATTAAGCAGTGAAATAAGTTACTCAACATTGCATATTAAACAATGGCAGTCTCAACAATCATTGTTACAGATTGTAAATATATACGTATATATTTTTAACTGAGGGTTTGCATCAAGTGAACTGACTTTTATTCTTAATTTGACAGTTTACCCAAATAACTTGTTTAATGTGAAATCTTGCTTTTCACTCTGTGTTGGGAATCTTATAGATCACTGCGTTAGCATGTTGTTACGTATTTATTTGTTTATGAATATTATTTTTATTGTCTTATTCATATGAATTGCACAACCATTTATAATGCTCATATCCAAAACCCATACTCATCAGGCACACATAAACACACGGGGAGGGTTATAGGTTTATTATTAAGAAGTAAGTATCCACTGTTAATTATTCCTCTCATTTTTTCATTTAGAGATTGTAATAATGACAAACTTATTTCAACCAAAATCAAACAAAATAAACATCTTCATCAAATAAAAAGTGTCACTTGAGTAATAAAAAGTCACACTGCAAAGTCAGATTTTGTGGCCTTACTGTGGGCATCAGTAAAAAGTAATGTTGCAAGTAATGGGATGTAATTGACTTAAATGTAAATATGATGTTTTTCTAAAATTGTCCAAAAAATTTACAGCATGTAACTTTGGTGTCTTGATGTGTCCTCATTGTTTTCAGTGTAGGTGTGTCTCTGCAGTATTAGTTGTTGGCAGAGATGGATAGTAGTCAAGTACATTTACTCCTCTACATGTATGTGAGTAGTTTATTCTAAAAAAAAAAAAAGTACTTTAGTGTTGTTATTTTTCAGAATCCTTTTTACTCTTACTCAGTTAAAATTATGATGAACTTATTTACTTTTGAACATGCCACAGTGAGGAGTAAATTTGACACAATGTGTTTTCCTCCAAATGATGGGAAGAATAGCCATATCATTCACCACTTCTTTGTCAACTCACAATAGCAGAAATGATCAAGATAAGTCACAAAATAAACAAAAATAATCATGTAAACTCACAAAACTTAGCAAAACAAGCAAAGATCAAAAAGGACCAAAATAACAAAAAATGAAAAACAAAACATTAGCAATGATGAACAACATAATCAGGCAAATTAAAATAATGAACAATATAGCCAATAAAATTGAACAAAAATGAACAAACAGCAAAATCAGTAAAAATGAACAATCAAGCATGTGAATAGAAATGAACAGTATAACCAATAACATTGGACAAGTATCAACCAGACATGCAGCAAAATGAGCAATAATTATCTTAATAATCAAGTAATAATCATCACATCATATATTCAATTACAGTGGTCCCTCGCTATATCGCGGTTCACTTTTCACGGTCTCGCTGTTTCGCAGATTTTTTTTTAGTGCAATTTTTATATTTTTTTTACAGCGTATGAACACGCATTGTGTTCTGTGTCCTGATTGGCTAAAGGAGAACCTGCGCATTGTGTTCTGTGTCCTGATTGGCTAAAGGAGAACCTGCGCATTGTGTTCTGTGTCCTGATTGGCTAACGGAGAACCTGCGCATTGTGTTCTGTGTCCTGATTGGCTAAAGGAGAACCTGCGCATTGTGTTCTGCGTCCTGATTGGCTCAGGCCATTGTCAGTCGATGTCCTCAGTGTTGTGTCTCCTGTGCTGTGCAGTGCAGAGTGCGTTCAGCTTCGCCAGACTTGCATTGGTGTTCGATTGCAGCCAGCAATCGAACGCACAGCACTTCAGAGTGTGACTCTGAAGTGCTGTGTGTTTGTGGGTTTTCTCTCTGACGGAGGCCGCGGTGTTGATGAGGGGCCTTCATTGGAGGGGGTCGTTGCGGTGGAGCAGCGCCGGGGCAGGGGAAGGGGGCACGGCCGGGGGGGCTGTGATGCGTGGGTCACTGTTGGTAGTTTCTTGTGTGTCCAGCTCCGTAGGTTGATCATTGAAATTAAATTTTGTTGTTTCTGGAGACCATTATGTTTTTTTTGTAGGAAAGGGTTTCTTTTTTTTCTTCCTCAAACAAATGCATGGGTGTTGTGCGAATCATGTATTACCCGGAGCGAGTTTTTCCATACGAATCTACTTCGCAGATTTCGCCTATCGCAGGTTATTTTTAGAACGTAACCCCGCGATAAACGAGGGACCACTGTATATACTTTTTTCATCACAATTTATGTGGACGTTACAGTGTTGCCTAAATGATAAATAACGTGCTATATATTAGGTAAGATAATAAATTATGTTACTACTTCTACTACTACTACTACTTCAACTTGAGTCAATATAATTATAAAGTATCAGTACATTTACTTGAGTACTGTTTCTGTGTACACTACACTCCACTGGTAGTTGGATTACTTTTGCCTGCATACAAATAAATGTGCAGGCTGCAACAATTTGCTTGGTTAGACTACTAATAAATGCTGTACATTTTACTGTAAAGGCAAAGCAAACTTGAGTGGCTGATAGTCCGAGGTGTATCGACCCGTTTATCAGTGCAGCTGTTTGTATTTACTGCAGACATTGACAGTAGTGTGGACCCATTGTGATGTGGGCAGCTTTAGATGGTCATCGCAGATTCCATCAGCTGAATGGATAGGATGTGTTGGGGTTTTACATAAAGTAGAATCTCACTTGAGTTCAAATGGAATCTCTTTCACTACATTTCCAAGCTGCGTTATCTATCACCGTCAGTCATGTTGATTTTCCATCTTACACATTATTGATGACCCAATGAAATAACAATCATGAGCATATGGCACTGAGCTGACTGTGCTGGATTCATTAGGAGCTCTTATCAGGTTTAGCTGACATAGTGATCATAGTTAATAAATTTCGGCCCTCCTCTATGAACCAACACTTGGCATTGTTGCTGTGATTGCTGCGGGATTAAAGAAGAGAAATAAGCTTAGCTGGGAGAAAAAGCCCAGAGAACCACGTGGCTGTGATCAGGGATTGAGAGAGAGGGAGAGAGAGAGAGAGAGAGAGAGAAGGGGAGAGCTGCGGGGGGAAGGAACAGCACTCTTTGTCCAGCCCAGATGTCACTGAAGTAGACTACCATTATTGATCCACTGCTTCACTCACGCATACCTCACGCCACACACAAGCATGCAACAGCTCTAGCATCAAAGAGCATTAATTCAAAGCTAATTTTAACCTTAAACACGTCAGTTTATTCTGTTAGAAAATGTAAAAGTCAACTATTCTTTGGACCGTGATGATATAAAACACCTTAAATGAACATCTAATGTAGGAAATAGTCCTACCTGAAAACAAATTCCATATTTATTTGTTGTGTATCAGATATCATAAACTTTCTAATTCTGTACATACTCTTTCATGATGATTTGTAAAAACCAGCTCATGTAGCCTGTGCATTTACTATCCGCATGAAGAGATTACTTCTTCATGTTTTATCAGCTAGTAGGTGACACTCACACTTGGCATGTCTACATGACACTGCAGTGACTGTGTGTTTATGTTCATGCATGGTCTTATGTATGTTCTGCAGGAGTGACGGTCGTACTCAGTAGGGAGGGGACATGGCACCCAAACTTAATCCAAACTCACAGCAGCCCAGAGGGCATTAAGGATGGGTGGGGGTTGGGCGAACTGTTTCCCTAAGTAGAGAGGCTCTTTTTTGCATTCACAATTCTGCTGCCATTAATAAAGTCTCAAAACTCTTTGCGAAAAATAGTTTTAATTTAACAAATCCTATTTTATTACAATCATTTAATTTGATATGGTTTATAAATGAAATAAATTCTGACTTAATTAACATGTGTTTTCTGTGATGTCCAGAGCAGCAACAGTTGTCATTTGAAAACCAAGGACTAAAACATATTGTGCAAGTTTTAAAGGTAGTTGCAACCATTTATGTTTTTCTCTTTAGTCTCAATTTAATGCAAATATGCATCTGTCATACAGTCCACCCACCCTACTTAGTCCACCTAATCCATTCAGTATGACAAATGAAAACAGCTTTAAGCACAACAAATTATGTTCCCTGCTTTACTTTTTCAATAAACTTTACTCAGTCAAATTGCCCTACATTCAGTACTTTGTCAGTGAATTATTATTTGGTGAAATGTTTTTTGTCTTTTTTCCTCTAAAGACTGACAGAATGGAGAAGAGTGGATGTAGTTAGTGCAAATTGAAGGCCAGTGATGTTGCATGTCTGACTAACTTAGGGAAACAAGCTGGAAATGTCCCCAGGCTACTGCAGCTAATCATTCAGCCCATAGAGGAACTGATCGTTAGCCACTGATGTCAGCCTAACCTTGCCACGATGCGTTTTAGTGAATGTGCGTGTGCATGCACATATTACTTTGTAAGCATATGGGAAAGTCTAGTGCAGATAGACGGACGTTTGGACTTAATCTTGTCAAAAATGTTTTAGTTTGATCATTGGTAGAGAATGATGCATTTGTCAATTGTGGCACTATAAAAAAGTTCCTACATAGAAGGAGCAGTAAATAAAGGCAAAAGCCACTATTGTAATGCGCTTTGGCTGTGGGAAAGAAAAGACATTTCGATTTATTTAGAGCAGACGTACTCATGGAAATAGAAAGAGGTGTCTGACTTCTGTTTTTAAATCAGAAACTGTTGACTGCCTCAAAATTACTCAAAAGAATGAACCATAATACTGTAGTTTTAAGTATCCAGATTTGTGCTATGTGAAAGCTGTTTTATCAGCAACATGAAACAGCCAGAGAATCCAAGAGTTGGCAGAGTTTGGGAGCCTTTAGAATTAAAGTGTAGTAAAATTAAACTCAGTGATCAAAGTCTTACTCACAGACTTTCCGTTGTGAGTATAGTGAATGGAAAAAACAGGTATATGGATTTAGAAAGCAGTGGAGGGGATTTGGTAAGGTTCAGCTTAACTTTAGGGTCACTGAGGACAGAGGTGAGGAGGAGAAGTGTCATTTTGGGGTTAATGGGCTCCTCCCATACGCACATGTGGACAAGAGATATGGTCAACGTCATGCTTCCGTGCATGTGTTAGATGAGATACAGGATGGGATAAGAGTCTGCAAGGATAAAGAAGGATCTAATAATTGTTCGACCTTTCATGTGTTTTCCTAATTTAAGTAAAAATGTATAGATGTGATGTAGATTGGAAGCTGTAGCCAGATGCCACTTTTAACATGTTGAAATCTGTGCCTTCACTTAGTGATTTCTAGGCTCCTGTTTGCTCCTAAGCTCAGTTCCCAGCTGCCTTTCTGCCTGTCTGTTGCTTGGGGCCTTGCAGTCAACTACACAGGGAAGAGGAGACCAAAGACAGGGAGCTTTTACGTACCCCCACCCCACCTCCAACCACCCCCACTCATTCCCACCACCACAACACACACACACACACACAGAACCCCACATCAACCAGCAGCAGCACTACCACCTTGGCTCTTGATGTTTTGTAAAGAATCCCCAAGCACACTCACACCCTCCCTTCAGCTATCCCCTTGGCCTCAGTGCCCTGTTCTCACATTGTATCCAGATGTGAGGAGGATGGTTGAGGAGTGGAAGGTAGGGGGCCCTGGTAGTGCCCCCCCATGTACCCTCCATCCACCATCAGCCGCAAACACATCTCAGCTAAACAAATACAAAGGTTGGAGTTTATCTTTTTAACCAATTACATTTTAAAGCTTTTACTGTAGTAATTTATGATTCTTTCCTCCCGAATATCACTTGCAGTAGCAGTTTAACCTCATAATATTTACAGTTGCACCTTGCAAAAAAAAGCAGCCTTTGAATTAATTTGTATTCATTTATTCAGATTTTAAGTTGATGAGGCAGCCAAGCCACACTGACAACACTTAGTAATATTTTTTTACCCATCTGTGCTTCTTGAGGGCCAACTAGCTGTGATCATCTAATCCCTAGTTGCAGAACTCTATTTAAAAGAGCAGGGCTGCTAATATCTCCAGATTATACCTGACCAACTCCACAAAATCACCCAATTAATAGTATTAACAACAGCCACAAAGCCTAGCTTCCCTAAGAAAACAAACCCCAATAAGGCACACAGGACAAAGTTACTCCTGACCCATTTATTGATTGGTAATCTCGTACTTTGCCTCAAATTAAAGCAGATACCCACAGCAATTACAAAGTACATATTTCCATAAGATTCTGTATGCAGCTTTAGTTTTTAATATAGATGTGCAGAGATTGCAGAAATGATAAAAACAGTCTGCATTTTCAGGTCTGCAGAACTGTTATTTTGCATTAAACCTCACTGAAGTAAAACCCATAGACTGGAAGCTTCACTCTTCTTTGTATGCATGTTGTTTCTGTAGCTGCATTGATATGAAGTCACTGACAGGAGCCCCACAAGCAGTTGGTTGGTTGCTGAGGTTTAAATACCTGGATCCCAGGCTCCACAGGCAGCATTGTCCCAGATAGATCAGAGATAGAGCTTTGTGTGTTGCTTGTATGACTTGAGAAGGCTGGTACAGCAAATCATCTAATTGATGCTGCCAAAATCTAGTATATCTAAACTGATTGTTATTCAAACAATAATAAAAATGAATTCATATAACAATCCTTAAAAATTACCCGACTTACCTTCACTTGTATTGAATAGGGTTAGGTAAGCAACTAATCTTTTTTTTTCTGATATTGATACAAATACATGAAGGTGTAACATCTTTCTTTAAGTTTGCATGTGTCTCTGTTGGATTGAATCCTCTCCATTTTTAGTAATGCATCTGGCACTCTTTAAAGTGTCTGCTCAGTATAGTGTGTTGTGTAAAGCTGTCCACTGGTGCGATGTGGAGAGAATGACAGTATAAGTAATCCTCCACTGCTTATTTCTTGTGTAACCGGCTGGTTGGTTTGGAGCAGTGGCAGCCTGGTTGGTTGGCTGGCTTAATGGCTGTTTTGCTGATGCAGGTGACTCCCGTTGGAGTGTCTCGTGTCTCCAGGGAAAGCTGCACAAACATGACTGCTTGATGCAACATTTGCTTTCTGTTGTATTAAACCTAAGCTGCTCTTCTGCATTAACAGTTCAACATTGACTGGAGTGCAGAATTAAGTTGATAGTTTGTGTTTTGAGCAAGGGCTGACATACGCACAAATAGAACTAGTTCACACACAGTGTTGTTGCACAACTCTGAAGAAACCTCCTTTAAAACACAGTAATCATTACAAATTGAAAGAAGATGCCCTATCACTTAAAATTAGGATATGACATATAAATAATAATATAAGACATAAAAAACACAGCATAAACACAGAATTTATGGTTATTTTCTTGTAGCCATACATCTGACTAATCACTGCAAAAGTATCCTTACAGCACTTCCTGTGTAAAGAGACAGTGTCATACTGTAGAGTATTTACAAACTGTATTCACATTCAGCCTACTACCTTATGCTACTATTTTTGTTGAAGTGACCAAGTTGCCACTTGGACAATCTTACTGTTTGGTTTGTCTTGTCGCCGGCATACACTGCAATTTCAGACCCGATTGGCAGCCGTGCACTCTCCCAGTATTCGCAAGTAATTGCACCAGCGAGTGTGTTTCACACCCCCCACTGTTTTATGACCGGCCCAAATAGTCAAAACCTCAAATCGTGCCTTGGATGTAGTTTAAAACATGTTTGATTACCATCCGATCATCGTGCTTTTTCTCTCCTTTCCTCACTGCGCCTGTGCAGCAGCAGGAAACAGTGAGTGAAATCAAGAAGAAAGCAACAAACATCGCAGAAATATCACATACTGGAGCCAATAAGTTGCATTTGGTTGAAAGTTTAAACGTTTACATGCAGAAGGGCATGCATAGGCATCTTAATATAGTAACGTTAGAGCCCTGTGTATGTGTTTGTGTCTGTCTGTGACAGAGAGCAGATGCGCTGGGTCCCGCTTCAAAAGAAAGAGAGAAAAGCAACAGGAAAAATGAAAGTGGAACCAACAGAGGTGGAAAAACACTGTATTTCTGCCCGGTATTGACTGAAAGAGAAGGTTTAGGGTGTTTGATCTCACTTGTGCAGTGTACTATGGCCCAATCACATGCACACGCAGTGTGCGCCGGATTTGCATGCGTTTGATGCCAAAACAGTTGAACAGTGTACTATATCTTCATGCTCACATTTCTAAAATCACAATTCTAATTCTAAATTCTAAATCACAATTCTAAAATCACCGGTGCCTGCATGAGTTCATAGAACTGAAGAAGCTTCCCGGATGGGTGGCGAAACGTTTTCAACCAAATTTCCAGTCCAGTCGATTGAAGAAAAAACCACACGCCTTGGATACTATGACCTGGTTGACTGAGAATCTTCACAGACATCTTCTAAAATCACACAGTGTAAAATTCATAGACTGTATGTATTACTGGACAAAGTGACCATGACGTCACCCATTAGTTTCTGAAAGGCCGTTTTGAGGCCAATCAGATTGTCACTTCCTGGACGGCATATTGGAGCCAAAAACAGGATGTAGCCATATTTGGGCGAATGGCAGTGGCTTACGAAGCGTTCATGCCAGGGCACTCATGGGAAGCTAATATTAGCCGCTATCTTACTGATGCTGTAAAACTTCACCATGCAGTGACAAACAAAGTCATATCACAGTGTTGTTAGTGTAAACACTTACCCACAGCTGCAGTTGAGTGTATCTCATGTCTAACTACGAACATATTGAATATATAGAAGATGCAAAGATCCGGATCAATCCGACTTCACTAGCGAGCTGCTGCTGTAGGGACATGTCAATCAAACCCCAGCAGGGCAGTGATTTGTTGGATTATTTGCTGTGATATCTTAATAATGAAGCAAAAAGTTAAAGATGGTCCACCACGTTACTTATTAGAGGGTCCAAATAAAATGTTTGAGACCATGATGACCCATGAAAAAAATGTATTTGCTTAGTACTTTCTGAAAGAAGTCCAGTGTATCTCTATGGGAAAAAAGCTTCTTGGAGCCGGACGACCGGTTCCCCAACAGTAAAAGCAGTGGGATTACAACGTAAAGTTCTATCCACATTGGCCTCACTGAGCAGCCCTGGTCGTTGCCCCTTGGTAAAATCAGACACAATTCTTTAACTTCAGTGAGTAATTAGTGACTGACACTTAATCATAACCAAGAAAAAAGCAGCGGAGGCTTTATACAGTACTTTTAATTGTTAAATGGGTCCAACAGTGCAATGAATAATTGGTCTGAAGCAAGAATTATATGTGAAATCAAAATACCTTCAAAATTGTTTCATTAAGTGTAACTGATAAATTGCCATATCCTCTGGTATTAACATAGTGCTTCCTGCTTGACATTTTACTTCAATTAAAATAAAGAGCTGGACTCACACAGTTTCCCCTTGACAGCAACTTGTTACCATTAACATCCCGGTGACATTATGTAGACCATTACGAGGCAGGTTGTCAGCCTGACATTCCTGGCTGTGTACTGTATGGGTTCTGTTCTTCCAGATGCAGATCTGGTAAATCCACCACTGTTTAAACAGAGCAACTGGTGCAGATCAGGTTGTGCTGGTGTGTTCATTGCAAACAGGTGGATTGAGGAATGCTGCATGTTTACCAACAGGATGCTGTGATCTGGTTTTCTTAAGCCCACCTGCAGCAGAATGGAAAATAAAGTAGTGACTCCTGTGTTTCCATAATGTTGTGGCTGCATTTATATTTATCAGCAACGGATTGCCAAAAATTATGACTTAATTTAGGTGATCATTTTAGGAATTTATCCATGTTTTTTGTCATATTTTAAGAAACTACACAGCCCAGCTTATATCTTTGATCATTTTGGTAGCAGCTATAATCAACTGATTCTAAGTGAATCCCCAGGAGAAAGTTTTTTTTTTCATTCACTATGGTTATTTATGGCATTTGTAACCAGTTCCTTAGCTGTGGAGATTGGAATGTCTTTTCTTTAGGGGGAGATTTCTTTGATTTTTAGTGGTTTTAAACTAAAACATCTGTCCAAACATAGGAAAAGTAATGCAACTCAATTTTCCCACACATAGCCACCCACTCACAAAAGGCACCTGCATATAAATTGCACAAATGCACTCAGATTCTTATTGTTACATATACACCCATTTTTGCTGTTTACATTGTTGATTAATGGGTGAAAGTCTTACACTGTATCCCTAGGTAAAGTTGTGTGCTTCTTCTGCTTCGTAGAGAGTAAATATGCAATTGTGGGTGAGAAAAACTAGACATGGGTAATAAATAGATGGACCCTGTTGTTTTTGTCCCTGCCTCCTCAGACAATGGGCAAGGGGATCAATTGTCCCAATTCTGAAAAAGTCAGAGTAGTCGTTGTTAGGTGGACTTTTTCTGCAGCGTGCAGCCCCAACCCGCATGCTCTCTTGCTCTTTTTTGTTGTCTCCCTCAATCCTTCACATCTCCCTCTCTCTCCCCTTTTCAGTCAGCTCTTATTATCCCAGTCCATCTCCTGCCGTGACTTTACATCACTATTTACCACTTATCTTCCCTCTACTGCCCTCCCTCTCATTATTTGCTCTGCCTTTTCTACTCTCCTTGACATGCATCTCTCCCTCTCTTCAGATGCTGCCTTGTTTTCCTCAGTATTAGTTTAGAGTTTTCCGCTGGGCGGGTTAACAAGCCGGCATGATTTCATCAATGTGAATCAGTCAGCCTGATAAGACATGACCCAGATGGGATCTTCAGCTCTTTTTATACAGCCATCCATCACAACCACGTAGCCACATAAGCCCTCTCTCACTGTAATGTTTGTCAGCCTCTGTGTGAAGGAAATGTGTCATGTAGTTTTAGAAAACTCTTTGTGCTGCATAAAAGACTGGCTATGTTTGTTATTCTCATCTAGCAGCCCCCGTTCCTGTGTGTTTTTTAAATTTATTGTTCTTGGCTGTGGGTCTTGGGCAGATGTTTCAGCACAGGTCCACAGGAGTACAAATACACTTGTGGACACATACTCGCAAACTGAACTGAATATTGTTTTAGGGTCTTTTGATGGTCTATCATGAGTGTTTATGGAAATTTCAGGTACTTTTCCATATCTGATAGTTTTTCTTTAGTGATTCAGGCTTTAATTCTTTTTGTATGATGTAATAATGAACTGCTAAACATGTTGTTGATGATCACATTCTCACACAAAATTGTAAAATCTAACATTTTATTCAGGTTCCTAAAAAGAAGAGCCTATGATAGAGCAAAGTGAATTTGCAGCTGACGTACATAGTTTATTAGGGCTAACACAGAGTTGTGATTTTTGTATCTCCTTACAGCTGCTGAAATAATCAGAAAAACACAAAATATTGCATGTTTTGTGGAATTTTCAGGGGCAAGGAATGGTTAAAAACTGAAATAACCTTGTGTTTCTTTTCAGAAACTGTGCATTTTCTGGTATGATATGGATCTAAAGCCCATGATGTGGCATGGCGGGTGGATAGCAATCACTAAAAATTGGAAAGGGGAATCCCTAAAGACATGTTTCACCCAGATGTACAGTTTTTAGAAGCCACTTGTAACATGTCCAGACTTACAAAACAGCCCCATGGAGGTATATTTAAGGAACATAGGAATATACGCCGGTATATTTAAGGAACCCCTCAGAGAAAAATATCCAGGCCCACTTCAGAATCTGCTAGTTAGTGTCATATGAGAACATTTTTTGATGCAAATTTATGACCTGCCATTGAATGCTGTTGTAGTTATGGTACTTCAAATATCAGCTGTTTGCCTCAAAACAGGAAGTTGTAGTTGTTTTGTTGTGCACTGCCCAGTCTGGCTTGTGTTTGTAAGAGCCCAAGCATGAAAACATTGACTTTTCTGCATTGAATTTTAGTCACAGGGCCACCTACTGGCAACAGAAGTCTGAACTACAGTACTGTGAAAACGTTTTAGGCACCTTGGTTTTGTTATTTTGTCAGATTATAATGATCATAAGCACATTTCTCAGTCACACTAGAATTAGATACAAATAACCTTTTCAATTTCTCCACAGTGACATGACCGGATCAGGTGTTACCTCCCTTTGCACTTAAAATGTTTTGGGACAGAAAAGTAGATCTAGGTCTAGTGACTTAAAGCAGGTTTTATTCAGCACACGTTAATATTGTTTGTTGTACGTCGTACCATAGGGGTGAATGTCACACTAAGTATGGATTTTTGCCTGTTGAAGTACTTTAGTTCTGTGCACATATGTCTGCATTTTATTTACTATCCTACAAACCAACAAACCAAAGCTGGATATTTGAAAGTTTTATCCCCCCTATGCCAGGGGTCTGCAACCTGTGACTCTGGGGCCACATGTGGCTCTTTAGTCCCTCTCCAGTGGCTCCTGTGGCTTTGTGCAGTGATGGAAGTAATAAATAATACGCAAAAACAAGCAAAATAAACACTGAATCAATAAAAAAGGACAAAAATGACCTACATAATGAACAAAATTAAGATGAAAGAGAACATAATAAATGATCAAAGATGAAAAAATCAGGAAAATGAAAAACTAAGCAAAAGTAGGAAAAAGACAAAGTAAGTCTTACAAATGTAAGACAAACAAGAACTTAAAAAATTGCAAAAGTGCCCAAATTAATAAATCAACTGAATAAAAATGGCTGAAAAAATTCGCTGAAAAATTGAACAAAAGAATCAACAAACTAGTCAGATAAATTGGAACAAACAAGAAAATAAGCAAAAATAAGTGAAAAATGAGTAACAATGCAGAAAAATTAAAACCTAAAAGGAAACGAACAAAGAAACATCAGGGAAATTAAGACATTAATAAACAAAATGAACAAGAAAGAATAAAATAATAACTACAATGGTGTTAACATGCTGCCAGCTCAAATGTGCAATATGTCATGAGGTTTGTAAAGGCTTTGAATATTTTTGTGGCTCTAGACACTTTTAAATAGTGGTTGCCGACTCCTGCTCTATGCTGATTTTACATGAGTACAGAATGACACATGGTAATCCTGCAACCTAACATGTAATTAGTCTGTGCTCTTTAGCACCACATAGTGGACACAGGAAGTGATCATTTTTAACTCTTTTGCCTCATGTAATGGTTGTTACATTTTAAGATAATTTTGATTACTGTATATGTGATTTTGCATATCTGCTCTACTACACGGTATATTTTCATTGCAATGGCCTTTGTTATACGTTGTCATCTATGTCATGTTTTGTTGACCAGCGTATATTTAAGGACTTATAAGGGACTGAAATGCAGTATAGACGCTGTCGGCCAAATAGTTCATAGATTGAACACCATGCAATAGCACATTATATGGAAAGCATGTGTTTTAGCCGCATGTTTGGAGTTGTTCTTCCTTGCAATGTGTATGTTCTTTTTCTTTTTGGCATGTGTGTCTGTATTTCAGAGCCGTATGTGAAACACCTCACAGAAACTGGCTGTTTAAGCCCACACACTTGCTCTGTAGTGGAGCCATCAGGAGATTTCTGTGGAAACCCTCTCGTCCTGGATTTGTGCGAGTGCTTGTGTGTGTGTGTGTGTGTGTGTGTGTGTGTGCAGGCAGGAAGAAAGAGTCAAAGCAGATCTGTTGCCCTGTTATGTTCTCATATCTCCTCTTGACAACTCTTAGAGGATGTGTTCTGCAGCTTTTGCCTCAAGGTGAAGGCAGCTTTAAAAAAAATGGTACAGAGCAATTGACAAACACGAGTTGCTGAGTAAATGAGTGGGCAAAGGAAAATGTATTGTATGTAATGTAATGTAAATGTATCCACACAGTCACAGGCGTAGATTTCAGAGGCATTGGCAATTACTTTTGATGATATGCAGCTCTTTTGTCTCTCAAAATCAAGCTTTACACCAGCAATGTCAGTTTTGTCTCATTACTGATTAATTACATGTTCTTGACCTTTTTGTTCATTTATGGTGATTTTTTTTTTTTTTTTTTTGAAGATTTTGTTCATTTTGGTTGAGTGCTTATTTTGGTCATCTTGTTCAAAATGAACAAAATAAGATAAAATAATCCGCTTGTAAAGTTAATTTTGCCACATGTTTTGTTTCTTTCACTTGTTTATGTTGATCATTTTCTTGATTATTTTGTTGATTTTGTTGCTTATTTTTTCCTCATTTTTTAGTTTTATTGTTTTCTTGATCATTTTTGTTCATTTTGTGCACATTCTACATTATTTTGTTCAATGTTGTTCATTTTCTTAAACAATTTGTTTGTTTTTCCTGACTTTTGGACATTGTATTTATTAGCTTGTTTATTTTCCTCACTTTCTTGATTATTTTGTTCTTTTTTGCACATTGTCTTGATTATTTATTTCATTTCTATTCATTTTCTTGAGTATTCTCTTTATTTTTGTCTCATTTTCTGAAGTTTTTAAAATTTTTATCCATTTTGTGTATTGTTTTCTTCATTTTTACCCATTTTCTTCATTTTTGTGTCCTTCCAGTATTCAGACAAAATCCACACCCTTGGACAGAGTTTAAATTTGCTGAAAACAAAATGCCAAGATACACGCTGTTGCTCACTCCAGAACATTTTGGCATGTGATTCCGCAACACTGGAATCCTCTCTCTTGTGTATAAAGGATGTGTGTATAAACTCACAACGCATAGGACCGTCCCGCCATAGTGAGCAGCAAAATGAAATGGTTATATCAGAAAGTGTGACAGTGTGAAAGACTAGTGGCCAGCTTTGAGGTCACTGGTCTAATTACACTTCAGAGAGACTGATTTAGGTTCACTTGTGGATGTTGTGCAGGCTCCAGATAGATGGCGTCGAGTGAGGAAGAGTGGACAGTCAGATAGTAAGTTAAAAAAAAAAAGATGGAGGAGTTTCAATTTAGAGTTAAATCAAACGCTATTACCAGAAGTGGCTCTTCAACTTTTGTTGCTATTACACCAACAAGAAACAGGTTTACCTTTGCTCCCGCTCTGTGAAAACGATTCTGTTATGTAAGGATATTCACTTCTACTCTAACAGTCCAGGATTAAGATTCAGAGTTGTGGTTACATTAGGGTGTAGGCCAGGTTTAAATTAGAGTTTAGGGGTGGGTGAAGGACAACAGTCCTTTTCAATAATAGTGTGTGGAGTAAGCATATCTTTTGTTGCTGGAATCTGAGGTAGTGTAATGATCGTTTAGACTATGTTGCACAGTGACAGTGGATCTCACTGTGTCAATGTGTGTGTGTGTGAGGAATGCTGCTGTGATGGAGGAAAAGAAGGGAGGGGGCTCTATGGGCAGGAGCACCCAGGGGTTAACGAGCGGTGTGAGAAAAACAGGCAGAGTTTGAGAACGAGGGGGGGAGGGAAGTATGTGCGCACACGTACACATTCATATACAAACACGCACACACACACAGTCCCAGAGGAAGCTGAGGATGGCCGGCCCATGAGAGCAAGCAGTTCTTGTTGGCTTTAAAGTGAGCTAAATTACAGCAGCAGGCATCACTCGATGCTCTTCTGTTTAGTGGTGTAATTAAGAACAAACAATGCAGAAGTGGAAACGTGTTTTCTAAATATTTGGTTAAATGTATTCGACTCATGCTGTTTTATACCCATGGAAATGGAGTTAATTAGATTCCAGTCATGCAGTCTTATTTTGGTTCTTGCTTATTTTTATTAGAAACATGAGGACAATTTAAGACAATCTAAACAAATTGAAGATCATGGTGAAACCAAATTATTCCATTCATATTCCATTTCAATGAATACTGGTTGTTTTATTGGGGGGACTCCAGTGAGAATGGTCCCCTTTTTTCCTCACGACCTGTCCAGTAATCCCAACAGCATGGAGCGGTCACCAAAATGTAACATGACAGTATTGACCCAAACACCTGCCACTTCCTACACACACATACACACAGACCTAGTGGACTTCTTTTTCATCCAAAAGCCCTTCTCACGCAAATAGAGTAGGCAGGCTGGATCCCCTCTCAGCCTATTTATCAGGAGGGGGTAGGGGGTGTGGGGTGTGGAGAAGGGACAGACAGCGTGGACCCCCTCTATTGTTCTGGCTGGGTTTAAGGGATGGGGGGGGCAGGGATGGAACCAGGAATAGGATGGGAATTGGAGACCCCAACAATACCTCAAAGCCCCTCACTGCTCTTCCTGCTTATGAGCATGACCCACTCTGACAGACCAGGGACGAACCTAGATGTGGGACAAAACAGACCCAAACTAGACTTAAATTGGTCCAAGTTTGGACCAAATCTGATCACAACTGGTTTTTATACAAGAGTAAACTGAGTGGTGTAAGTCAAACTGCAGCCAAATGATTGATGTGCAATGAACCTCTGGAGTTTTTCTCACTTGTTTGTCACAGGCATCCTGCTGACACATGAACACATATTATCAGATCATGTGACATTAACTAGCAGCTTGTTCAAGTGTGTGTGAATGAGTGCAAAGTAGTGGTTCAAATAGACCAAAAAATGTCACAGCTGATCCAAATATAAAGGGGTGAAACTGGAATGAAACCTTAACATAACTCACTTTCGCAGCGGCATGTTAACTTAAAGTCAGAGTACAACTAACTACGATAGAAAAGATAAAAAAGTGGTTCTAAATAGTCTTAATGGTCTATCAAATCCCAAATTACAAATAAATGGACAGGTATGGCTATGAGCAAGTGCTTGTGAGGAAATTTTCTCCTGAATGAACCCCCTCTCGTCAACAACAACAGACAGAATTTTTCTAGCTCTTTGTACTTAAAGGTGTTTTTTTCACTTACTGTACATCTGCACCAAACAGCAGTTAAAGCAACACTGCCTGTCAACCACAAAACTTTTTTTTGTTCTACAGCTGAGACGTTTGTCACCATAAAACATCCTAAAAACTCTGAGCGTGTTCTGTGAACAGTCTGGAGGTGAACATGCGTGTGTGGTGTGTATCCAGCTGTGCTTCACCCCTCTCTCTCTTCATGGTGGAGCTTACAGCAGACCTCTTTGTCTGTTGGTTTAGAGCGGGGTGGGAGGTGAAGAGCAGTTTGTTCATAATGGACTATTGATTGGTTTGAGAATACACTAGTTCTGTGCTGGATGTGTGTGTGAGTGTTAGTGTGTGTAAGACTCCATACCATTCCTCTGTTTCACATTTTGCACTGAATGTCTCCACTTTATGAGCAACTGTATGGAGGATAGCGGGTTTTTTATTTTCAAAGTGCTTTCTGTATGTTATTCTCTGTGAGGTGGTAAATATGTGAGTATGTGTGTGATGTTTGTGAGCAGTTCTCTGTCTAGACAGCAAAGCTTTCAATGCTGCCTGTATGAAACAGTGTTAAAAGCCTACAGTGTGTGCATGAATACTTTGAAAAGATGTGTGTGGACAACATTAAAAGCCCCCTCTGTTTTGCCTCTTGATCCCTCAGTTACCCTGAATGTATGTGTTTGTGTACATTTTAACAGAAGGTCTACTCTTTATTTATCACTGCTCTGTGTGTGTGTTTGAAACCTCAGATGTTTGTCTCTGTGCTACTGTGTGGGAGAGAAACCATTCCCATCATCACTGAAGGATGTCCCACACGAGAACGACCTACAGTCATTATCAGTGATAAGGTGACAGTGTGAGTGAGCCAACACGTTACGAAAGCCAATCTGTGTACCCCTGGGTGCACAAGATTTGTGTCATGGCTGCCTCTGAGATGATTGCCATGATGAAGGTGCTTCCTGGCTGGATGACAGTAGTTTCTATCACACAGCAGCAAAACAATGAAGCTTCACATTGTCTGTGAACCTTTGTGCAACTGTTTTTTTTTTCCTCTGATACATTTTAAATGCACTCATTTTTTAAGTGGCTACTTGCAAAACAAACTTTAACTGCAGCTTTTACTATTGTGCTCAATGCTATATGTTGTGGAGATTGAATTTGTCACCTAGAATTGAGAATTGTGCAGATTAAAATGATGGGCAAAGAAAAAGTCTATTTTGGGGCATCTAATTCACCGAAACTTGTTGGCAGATATTAACTTTTTCATCTAAAGAACTCGGACAGACACGTAACATGCATATTTCTGTTTTATTTATCTGTTTGTGTGTGGTTGAAAAACACATATATTCATTTATGTAAATGAATCTGATTTTACGATAGAAATAAGGTGTGGACATAATAGGCTGCAGATAAAACAGAAACCCTTACGCAGCTGTACACAGTTCCTACGTTGGCCTACATGGATGGTTTGACACTGTTTCCAGATTCACTCCAGATGTGGACATCAGGAGACTTTAAACCAGAAATAGCCAGGCTGCTCTGAAAGGTTGAGTATGAGTGGGAAAATAAGAGCGGATTTCCTCCTCTTGCCAGACCCCAGCCTGTAAAGTTCAGTGTTCAGAATGCAGAACAGCAGCACTTGAACATGAAAAGAGGAAAAAAAGAATAGTTTGTTTTCGCTTGACACAGCATCCATTACCAACTCATTGTAGGGCAGTTGTGGTTTCCCTTAAAGGTTTGGGTAGTTTTCATTTGAGTGAGAAGTACAATAACAATTATGAAGTGTTACTGCATTTCATCTGTTTTTTTTTTTTAACTGGTTCATTCAACCTCAGATGCCCTCTTATTACTTGATATTAGTCCACCCCTTTTTTGGACCTCATCTCCTCCCACAGTTTTTGCCAGATTCACATTGTGCAAACACCAAAATGTCAACCTCTTTCGGGACATTCCGTGAATTACGTTTTGTAAATCTATCTTTTCTAGTTTTTAAATAATTTTGTTTTTTCACAATTTTTTTTTCCATAGGAAATGAATAGAGAACTCAAATGTAATGTGTGGTTGCAATGGCAATAACAGTGCAGCATGCCATGGTGTTTCCTTTCATGTTCATTCCATCCTCAGATGCCCCTTTGATCCTTTGATTACTTCTTATTCTTTTCCTTTCAGCTATTCCCTTCAGGAGTCGCCACAGCGAATCATCTGCCTCCATCTCACTCTATCCTCTGCATCTTCTTCTCTCACACCCATGTCCTCCTCCACCACATCCATAAATCTCCCACTGAATAGTTAATTTAACTCTTGAACTTTTTCATTAACTGTTTTGACTCGGCAATCCCACGTGATCTCTTCAGAGACTCCAGATTTTCTAGTTATGTATTAATATACACTTTTGGTGATCCAGTCACTAGAAGATAGCAGGTATGTTGCTTCACGCTTGACATGATATGTCTGAGTGAGTGCTCCGTATGCAAAAAACTATGTACATCATTTCCTTTTGCAATGATCAAAGTGTTATTGTTTTAACCAGTTGGAGGCAGCAAATACTTCCTTATTTAGTCTTTTGGGCACTAAAAGAACAAGAAGTCAAAACAAAACACTGTCTATTCCTTGGCGTATGCCAGGGGAAACCAAATTGTCCAAAATGTTTGATGCATAGAATATATCTTTGTGGGCTTTTTGGAACTCGTCACATGTTATGGACAAAAATGTTTACATATGCAGCTCAGATGAGCTCTAAATGTGGTTTGAGTTTTAGTGTGTGTCTGTCAGTGTATCCTGACTTAGATGTCAACTGATCTCTTCATGTGCCCAACACAGGGGGCACATGATTATTCATAAAGAAGCTTGTCTGGAAGGAGTTGTCAGCTAACATGGCAATGTGTTCACTATTTGTGAATAAATATATAAATATCATTTTTTAGATTATATGCGATATGATGTCACATGCTGTTTACTGTTGACATTGCCTTGATGGATCCGTATTTAAGAAGCAAAAGCCCAATTTCAGATTGATTCTGTATCTAATCATATTAATTTGTGTATGTTTGAGGGTAGTTAGCTTCAGGATGTCAATAACAGTAGAGGTTTATGAACAGAAATTGTTGACTTTTAGAAGACAGTGTATCCATTTATCCTGCAGCCCTTAATAGAGTTTCAGTGTCTTCATTTTGGTGATTTTGATGATTGGTCATGTTGTGCATCTCCGCTGTACAGTTTCTCCCTCCTCAAGCCAATTTGTCATTTTTTTCCCTTGGCCTGTGTGGCGAGGAGCCTGCATTGTTTCTCTTCTGGTGGCTAATCTCATTACATTTCAATTTGCACATGTGACTGTCTGGTGGATGACAGGCTTACTGTTGAATAGCCTCAACCCCCACCCTCCTGACCCAAGGAGGCTTATTTCCTATTAAATGGCAAGGGCATTTAATAGGAAATAAGACCATTATCCTCTGTTTTTAGCACCAGAACTGGAAGGAATTACTAATATCAATGAGTAACTGGAGGATGTGGGGACAGAGAGCTGAGGGAACAGATGGAGGTGTGTGTGTGTGTGTGTGTGGGGGGGGGGGGGTTCTTTGCTTTTACTTGATTTGTATGTATTCTGTATGCAGGTTTAAATGTATATATCTTTGACTATGTAGGTCTGGAAATAACCAGTGTATTTTTATTGGTAACTAAACAAATTACAATCACAAGTCATGCTCAGAATATTACCCACGATAATCGCAATATGATTTTTTTGCACTAAACCTTGCAGCCGTAGAAAATTTGCAGGTACTCTTTGCATACACTAGAATTTAAAAAGTATCTCTGAATATAATACGGTAAAGGCTGTTGCTGCAGTTCTGGACTCAGAACCCATATAAACCAGGCTATAGTCCTGGGACTTCCTGTGAGCATGTGCACTAATGCGAATGTGACTGCCGGACACATTACTGGTGAGCTATTTTTCCCGGCATTGCATTTGTTAGTGGAATGTTCTTCTCACTCTTTATTAGTGGGATTTCTGAATCATGCAGCAATCCCACTATTGTTGTCTTGAGTCTTTAATGTTCTTCCACTTCTGTAAGTTTTTGTCATTTAACTACCATTCAAACTTCACATTGTTCAGCTTATTCAGGACATCTCTGCTATTGCTTTTCATAATTGTAACCTTTGTAATTTTTAAAATATTAAGTTTTTTGACAATTTTTTTTCCCATAGGAAATGAATGGAGAACTCGAATGGAATGTGTGGTTACCATGGCAATGACAGTGGTTTGATCCGTTGATGACTATGCCACTGAATAGTTAATCAACTCTTGGACTTTTTGACAAGTTCAACGCTTTTGATTCAGCAATCCCATGCAATCTCTTCAGAGATGGCAAATTTCCTAGTTATTTATTATTATTAATATTATTATTATTATTATTATGCCCCCTTTTTGGACCTCATCACCTCCCACAGTTATAGCCCAATTCATGCCTTTCAAACGCCATGTCATCAAGCTGTTTCGGGACATTCCGACTTTACTTGCATTACTTTCCATAAATCTATCTTTTGTAGTTTTTAAATAATTTAGGTTTTTTTTCACAAATTTTTCGCCCTTAAGAAATGAATGGAGAACTCAAATGGAATGTTTGTGACTAGAGTCTCATGCCTGTGGTAGCCATGGCAACAACAGTGCAGTGTGCCATGGTGTTTCCTTTCATGTGCTTTGAATCCTTGGATGCAGCTTTGATCCTTTGAACAATATTCAACTGAATTGTGTAGTTCATCCTACACTTCATAATAATTCAAATCTCTATGAATTTTACTCTTGAACTTTTTCAGCAAGTCTAACCATTTTGAGTCAGCAATCTCACGCAAATAGTGACTACTGGACATATTACTGTCTAGCTATAGTTACAGTAATATAGTTACAGTGAGTTATACACTCACTGATTATACCAGTGAGTGCTGAACATATGGTCTGCTGGACATGTTCCTACCTAACCCTAATCTTAACCCTAACCCATGAAAAACTCATTGGTTTACGGTGGAAATAAATAAAAAAAAATAACATAGGATGGATTTATTCTGACAATCTGGGTTATGGACCCAACACAATTCCTTTGTGCCACTGTGCTGCCTGTTAAAAATGTGAGAGGGTTTTGCACTTCAGTATCAAGACACCGGCATTTGCATTACTGCGCATGCCTGGTTTATATGGGTTCTGGGTCCGGAACTGCAGACACTTTGTATAATAAATCCTATTTATATAGCCTCATGGTGATGCTGATCTCCAAGTACGTGCAATGCACAAAGTCATAGGAGTTTTCAAATACATAGCAGTAGTCGGACAATATGACACCTGGTAAATTATATTTAGATCCTGATATGAAATACTTATTTTTTCAGAGGAATGTCACTCACAACAGCACCTCTGTCTGGAACTGTGCTTGTTAGCTGGAGGCCTAGCTTACCAAGCACTCCAGCAGGAAGCATGGTATACCATTGAGGCTGTGCTGATTTCAATAGCATAAATCATTCCAGATAGATAGGTGGCTCTGGTGCAGGGTAGTCATTTTCAGTGCGAGAGTTTAAGACATATGATTGTTCTTGTGCTAACTTACCTCCTCCACCACCTTATCCTCTTATGATTATGATCAATTATCCACTTATAATTAGAGGCTGGCAGTAACTCAGCTTATGGGCTCTGGGACTTTATATGATAGCCTGTAATAATGCTGTCAGTCACATTTCATACAGTTCACACTTGCAGGCTCGCTCATCGGCTGAAATTAATACTGCAGTTTCCCATTGAAATATCTTTTTATGGTTCACAGCTTTGAACATGACGGCTTTACAATGTAGTGGCTGCTTTTTAGTTTATTCTATAAAATGTGCCAGCAAAGCACTAACCAGAAGGTGCCATGTATAATGATGTTTTAATTAGCTGATTGACATGACAAGGATAAAAAGTGGGTGGAAATTTGAAGGGTGTTGAGGGGGCCCAAGACTGCCTGAATGCCACTTGAGGAACTCGAAATCCCTCGGAAGAATCGGCTGCAAATTTTTGGGAAGCCCCAGAAAGAATCTTTGTAAAATCATTTGTCGCTTGTAACTGCCACTGAAATGTCTGTTTAAAGTTTTCCGTGCATACATGTACACAGAGTTCTCTTATATGTCCGTTAACTAACCGGTTGTGTCTGATAAAGTGTCTTACATTGGTATCATCATTGCAAATGGCTTGTGTGACATTGGATCAGCAGATAAAGGGTTGAAGGGCCACCCTGAATAAAGATAGGAATAACCCTAAATATTGCCTGTGAGACTGAGTCATCCAGTAACAAATGATTCAAAAAGGTAATACAGTTTTAGCATGTAATGATATGTATACATGTATGCAGTATGAAATTAGTCACTGCTCTTCATGTTTGTCTTCCGTCCTCATCGATATCTCACTTTCTCTTTCTGTTGAATCTCTCTGACCCTGTTCATCTCCAGTGTGAGAAACAGAACAAAGCAAACTGTCTGAAGAGCCACTTCCTGTTGTGTACTTAAGATCCCTGTCACGTGATAGTGTCAGTTGAGGCGAGTGTGTGAGGCCAGTGTGGGGAGGGAATATGGTGGCACTGCTGATCTTGCTGATGTGAACGCGTCTCCCCTCCGCCACCCTGATTGTGTAAAGTGTCGACTCAGCCAGTGTGGTGTCAGAGCTCCCAAGCCCTGCAGGACTCATGCACAATCACAACATGCACAGATGCAGCCTACAATGCAAACTGCAGATATTTAGTGGACGTATACTTTGGTTCAGTACAGCTCTGAACATAAAGGAAGTTTAAGCTCATCGACACACTTCCACTCAGTTTATATTGATGAGAATCAATCTACTGCAAACTGATAGTGGTCATGAAGAAAGAATACACAGTCCTTAAGTAATTTCTTCCCTAAATATTGGAAGCAGTGTTTCTTTGATTATCTTTTACTGTGGTGTGATGATTAATAATTCATCTTGCTGTTTTGTACATCATAATTTAGCACTGCATTATACAGGCATGAAGAGCTATTTTATACAATGTCTCTCTCTGTCTCTCTCTCTTTCATTTTTAGGTGGATGATATGCTTGCAGCCATTGCTGTAGAGTGCTTACTGTCACGTGACCTGGAAGCTGCTGATGTGCCTAAAACTGAACGGACAGAAAGGACACCGGTACAATGAGGAATATAATTGCAGTGAATATCTCCCAAAATCTTCACCACTGACACAATAATGACTTGAAACTTCAGTGAATACCACTTCATTTAAAATAGAGATTGTTAAATCTCAGTTATAATATGCTAAAACTTGTCTAGTCTGAAAAGTAGTTTACATTTTACTGCATATGTCTAATTGTGATAAAGCTATAAAATGAGCATTTATTGGTGTTAGTAGTACTAGGTCTATAGAGATTAATCTGCATCATCTGCAGTGTGGTGATGATGGAGAGATGTTATTGCATCCAGTAACTGGAGAGTGTTAGATGACCTGCCTCGATCACTGGATGACTTAAGTCAAGTAGCTTTTTAACGGACTGAAAAGACACACTAGACACTCCTAGATGTGCAGCAGCAGATAGCAGTAGTTTCAAATTATATTGAGATAGTGAAAGGCCAGGTAGACAGTATAGATCACCTCAAATCATGAATCCAAGGGACAGTGTGGAAGTGATGGAGACCCAGGCGGGAGGCCAGAGGGAAAAGATGATTGGAGAGAAGATCACTCCTGAAAAAGAGATGGAGGGTGAGGACGACAAAATCCCTGGGGCTTTCAACTGCAACATCTGTGGACGCAGTTTCCCATTCCTCAGCTCCTTGTCGCAGCACATGAGACGTCACACAGGTGCACGCCCATACAAATGCCCATACTGTGATCACAGGGCCTCTCAAAAGGGCAACCTCAAGGTTCACATCCGCAGCCACAAACTTGGTACGCTTTCTACCCACCATTCC
Organism: Pseudamia nigra; assembly: GCA_029823295.1. Classification (NCBI taxonomy): domain Eukaryota; kingdom Metazoa; phylum Chordata; class Actinopteri; order Kurtiformes; family Apogonidae; genus Pseudamia; species Pseudamia nigra. The sequence continues at coordinate 20,963 of JAQQAE010000016.1, read as the reverse complement.
AATGAGGATGAAGAGGGCGGAGCAGAGGAGGAGGAGATGAGTGTTTCAGAGGGTCTTGATGGAGGCACGAGTCCAACTAAGAGCAGCTCAGCCTGTAACAGGATGATCAATGGGGACAGTGCTGTGGAGAATCGTAGGAAAGTGCCTGTGAGGAGTATGAAACGAGAGAAGTCTGGTAATGACCAGCGGCCTTTCTGTTGCCGTCTCTGTGGCTACGAGGCCCTACGAGAAGACCAGCTCCTGAGCCACATAGAAAAAGTCCACATCACAGCAGACACAGAAGAGGAGACCACTGTGAAGGAAGAGGCAGCATCAGAGGCAGATGCCACTCAACCTCAAGGTGATGGGACTTTCCCATGTGAGACCTGTGGCCAGGTATTTACCCAAGCCTGGTTTTTAAAGTCACACATGAAGAAACATGCTGGAATCCTGGATCACTGTTGCCGTATTTGTGGACGACGGTTCCGTGAGGCTTGGTTTCTTAAGTCTCACATGAAAACACACAACACCAAATCAAGGTCACGGTCAAAAGCAGAGTCAGCTGAGCATCCTGCCACCATCAATGATGTAGCCCAGGATCCTGACATTGTTACTGGTGCTGTTACATCTGTCTATCAAATGTGCTCCAAATGTGGAAATCTTTTCCATACCAGAGAGAGCCTAAGGGCGCACGATAAAGTCCACAGTCTCAGCTATGGCAGGAAATCCCAGAGCCAGTGCAGACCCAGTGATGATGAGGATTCACCAGCTGCTAAGAGACGTTTCCTTGACTACTTACACCTCCGGCCTGCTGAAGATAAGACCCTAACTGAGGAAGAAGAGAATGAGAAAAAAATGCTGGGTCAAAGGATCCCAGAGCTAGATCCCGTTTGCAGCTATCAGGCCTGGCACTTAGCCACAAAAGGAAAGGTTGTAGAGCCAGTGGAGCCCAGTTACAAAGCCTCCAATGGGGGAGGAAGCATTGGAGCGGAGGCCCTCGCTGGAGCTGCTGTAGTATTTGAAAAGGAGAGCAGCAGTTATGTCCTACAAGGCCAGGAGAAACGCAGCTCAAGCAGGCGAAGCAGTTCCGGACTGGGCAGCCAGGTGTCTTCAGGGGATCGGACACCTGAGAGCCTCAGTGACTCTGAGTACCGGCCTTCATCTCGCCAGGACCGTCGGCGACCATCCCAGTCGCAAGCTCCCTCCAAGTCTAATGAGTGTTTTGAATGTGGGAAGGTGTTTCGCAGTCGTCATCAGATGATTGTCCACCAACGGGTCCACAGGAAGGATGGAGGACGGGCATCTTTGGGAGGGAAGGAAACAACTGCAAGAGAAGACCGCTGGGGCTCAACCAGTGATCCAGAGTCAGGCTCACCGAGCCGACCCAGCACTCCAGGGTATGGAGACTCTCCACCAGCCTCCGCTCTTGGTGGACAGGCTTCAGAGATGGGCACTGCAAATGCTGGAGAGTCGACAGGTAAGCTACCATCCACTGTCTTTTTTTAAACTCTTTGCTTGTCACTTTTCATTATATTTGACACAATCACCTAGAATCTAACCAAAGCAAGAAGCAACTAATGATTTAATTTGAAAATGTTGATGACTTGGGAATTGATGCTTGATTAACTCACAGTCATGGTGCAAAGAAATAAAATCTCAAAAATATACTTATTATTGCAGCATCATAGCGTCTTGTGAATAACAAACCTGGATGATTTTTGCTTTATTGCAGTCCTTCATCTTTTTTCATTCATTGCTCATGATCATTGGTAACAACATTTGTTGTTTTTCATCTTCTTCAAAGGCATTGACTCAGATGTCTCATACAGATAACAGGGACACGTAACTGTCATAAAAGTTAATTAAATCTACAAACACAAAAGTACTGATTTGAAACACTGGGATTTTCAGTGGCAGAAATGACTGAGCCTCCCACTCAAGATCTCTCACCCTGACACTTGGTAGTAAACATCTGTTGATGAAATGTGCTTTGTGTAGGTGCAACTCTACAACCAGTGAGTGTGCATGAAGTGTGGACTGGAGCCATCATGTGGCAAAATGTCAGAATTACACCTGACTTCACTTGTTTTATGGAATACTACACGCATAACAATCAAATATGGTCAATAAACTTTAATTGTCAGTGGAAATTGCATTTACAGCAGTGCTATTATTATGTATCACAGCACTGAAGTTTACAGCTAAAAGAAAGTTTAGGATTTTTAATGGCATGTCAGCAGAGGAGAGGGCATTTTTGAAATGCCTATCATTTTTTCACCTCCACAACCAATAAACAGTCCAGAGCAAAAAAGAAATCCTACCCATGCAAGGTCAAAACACCCATAATCATGACTGAAGTATGCTAAAGGAAGGATTCCTGTGGAGAAGTGTTTGAAAGCTCCCTGCCGTTTGCCTTTCAACTCCCAAACTAACAGAAAACATTAATTGTACAGGTCAGGATACAGTAGTGCGCCTCGAACTGGAGTGATTGTTTCCATTCCTCCCTGTTAGTACAGACTTTCAAAAATAGCAGCAACATTTCTTCAGGCCTGATCGAGCTGTGTGCTATTTCAGGTCTTCCTGTCTCAGGAAACTCCCCTCACCCCCCCTTATCTCCGTGTGAATATGGTTTTTGCTCTCCTTTTTATGCCTTTGCCATAAAAAAATCTGGCTGTCTGTTTCCTTTTAATGTCAACATTACTGATGTTGTTTATTGATTTACAAGCAGTTATAAGTGTGACTGAAAAAAGCACAAGATGGTAATTAAAGGTTGATATAGGTGGCTTAGGGGAACTGACAGGATGCACAAATACAGGCAGTGTATTAAGAAGCATTTTTAGCATATCTAAAATACTCTTGTCACAGCATAGAGGTGTTTCAGTTGAGTTGGTGCCCATTTTTTCTGCTAACCTTTCTTCCCTGTCCCTTTTGAGTTTTTCTAATCTCAAAGGTTACTTCCTGGGACACCTCAATTGTCACTCATCCACTCTTCTTACCACTGAGCCAGCCAGGCCGCCTGATGTCTGAGGGATTGGTTATTTATAGAGTCACCTCCCGATGGAGAGAGATGCAGGCAATAGGGAAAAAGACACTCAGAGGACACGCGAGTCCCAATTGCTTTAATGTACCTTTTGGCTATTTAGCTACTTTTTGTGGATACAAATGAGAAATGAAATGCACCATAAAAAACTGAACTAATTTATGTGTGGACAAATCACAGTGAGAGGTCAATGGTTGTTACTGTGAAATCACAGGATCAAAATATGGTTACTGTAGTGCTATAAATTTGTACTTAAATGGGCATTTCTAGGTTTCCTTTCAGTCTTGATGTGAGCTGTTGTTTGTACAACCTTTTGAAAACCTCTGAAATTGGGGCTAGCAGGTTTCAGTGACATGATTTTTTTCTGTGCCGTTTCCAGTAAACATTGTTTACTACATCTTTTACAAATGCAGCAACATATTTTGTCCATTACGCTTTTGTTCCATCTGGGTAGAGTTTGTTTTTTTATGTTTGTGTGTGAATTTTCTAGATTTACTCAAGTGTGAAACTGATTTGCAGTGAGACACAGCTAGTTTTTAAATCCAGTATAAATATTTTATAGAAGAGGCAATGGCAATCAGAAGTTTTCAGGCACTATTGAATTTTCTCTTGTATTTGTTTGAAGAGAAATTGGCTGATAAACAGGACATCAGTCTTGCTACGCTTTTCAGCCTCAGGGCTTCACCTTGGCAGAGTCCTAGTTGTGTGTGTTGGCCAGTGCTGCCAACAGGAAGCCAAATAAAAAACAGATGGCAGGTTATGGCTGTTGGTGTAAAAAGACAAGGTATACAGAATAATACAATAATGTGTTACTCACAATACCTAATGCAGAAGAATTACGATATAAAACCTTATGAGTGTTTATTTCAGTGTTCACATTTTATACTTTGTTTAATAAGAATTTTTATTTTCCAACAAATTTTGCAACTGTAATTACATTATTTAAAACACTTAATTTAATGTACTTTTCATGACTATTCACTAGTTAGAGAAGACAGGACAAATATGCCACCTAGTGGAGAATTTGTGAACTTGCACTTCAAGAGTCACCAGTATTCCCTAAAATATCCAGTTCAGTGCATATTTTTCAATTAACCCAATCCTCCAATAAATATCATTTTGTAACATTACTTGATATGAATGACTCAAAAGGCATTCATTCCACTTCATACTAGTTCTGTACTTATATATGCTTTTATTTTTATAATTTTCCACATGCACCAAACCATATCTCAAAAGTTACTGCACAAATGTTGTTCTAATAGCAATCTATAGATCAGCATTTATAAAGGTAATATCAAGTTTAAGATTCTTTCTATGTGTATTTGAACAAACATCAACAGTTGTAACAGGATCCAAGGATGAAAATATTTGTTGTTGTTACTTTAATATTTTTGGTCATTATTTTTATCATTTAGAACAATATTGTTTAGTCACAGTTAGTCAATTGGTATTTCGTTTCACATTGTAGAGTAAGATAACATATATATTGACACATGCTGCAGCCTGGTGGCTGGTCACCAAAACTACATCTGTGTGAAACAATGCTATTCACAGTGAACTGATGCAGTGAGGTCTGACTTATGGCCAGTAGTAGAAGGGAAAAAATATTATCTAGATATTTTCTTTGCAGTCACTGACCTTTATGTTGTCATTCTTTTTCTTACAGAAGAGAAGCCATACGTCTGCAGCCTTTGTGACTTTGTTACAACTGAATCACAGGCCTATCTGACTCATGTTCGTGTCCAACACCCAGCTGCCCACGAAGACCGACCGAGCCCTATTCCCAGTCCGAACTCCAGCTCTAACAGAGGCACCCCTTGTGGTTATTCTAAGTTGAAGAAAGCTCTTCTTCATGGCTTGAATAACTCGGCTCCCCCTCCATCTTACCTTTCACCACGGGCCTCCTCTCCTTATCCTAGCATGACTCCTATGGATCTGTGTGTGAGGGCTGAGGGTCACAGGGGTGTGGCCTCCATGATACTAGACAGAAAGAGCCTTCCTAGCCACAAGTGCTCTTTCTGCTCCCACTCCACACTCTACCCTGAGGTGCTCTGGATGCACCAGACTGTGGCTCACCGCATCAATAGCAGCAGCTCCAACCTGGCTCCTAAATGGGCTCTGAAAAACACCCCCAAGAGCTCCAGAGAAAGCCTGCTGTCCTCAAGGAGACGCACTGGTCCCCCACCTGTCCTGGAGGGGAAGGAGTGTCCACCGCTGCCTCCACTGATGCGCTCCCAACGTACCCGCCCCCCAAACAACTGCAGTGAGGCATCAAAGAAAAGCAAACCCTCTGGTCATTGTGCCACACCATCATCATCCCCTTCTACTTCCTCCTCATTTCCCAAGGTGTCGAAAGGATCTACCCAAGGCCCCCAAGTTGGTAGACCTCATGCACGGCCAGGCAGCAGCATGAGCAGCTCCAGCAGTACCAGCGTGCTCAGGCAGACACAAGACCACAGTCATCAGTCTCGCTTTAGACCCAAGGTAGATATTTACCCTCGTGGAACATCTTCATCATCATCCAGCTCCTTGGAGAAGAGCACTGGCACCATATCACGTTCCACAGTCCCAAGCCCTAGTGCTGCTACCGCTTCCAGAACGACAGACCGCTACTTAATGCCACAAGAGGGTCTTGGCTTCATGTTGTCCAGCAAACATGGCCTAGCAGAATACAACAGAGCAAGGGGCTCAACTCACCAGCCACTTACCAATTCCCGCAGCCAAGGCCGGGCTAATACTATGAGACCGAGCACCATCACACATAGCTTCACAGCAGGACACAGCTACCATCCCACCCAGGTACATGGAGCCGCTCTACAGAATTCCCCCTCATCTTCTTTGCCTTCAGAATGTCGTGGAGACGTAAAACAAGAACCAGTCTCAGATACACCTGAGATGCCAACTGATGTCCTCAGCTTCCTCAAAAACTACAGCCCCCATGAATTAGCTGCGCTTTACCACCGCTGGGGTGCTGCAAATGCCCTTTTGGATCCTACGGGTAAGAAGCCTTTCTTTCCTTTTTTTCTCTTTGGTTTATTGACCACAAAAAATTCTCTAATAGTGACTGCAGAATTTTGCAATAATAAGTAAAAGGTCACAAATGGAAAGGTGTTCAGTTTGACTCTTTTTAATCCCAGAGGAGTCTGTGTTGTTAAATGTGCTGTGAAATCCCTCATCATCAGCTCACATACAAATGCCCAGAGGATAATAGCTTTGGAGAAAATGCCAAATGTCAGGAGTAACAGAAAAAATGTTTCCTAGTGGCTGATCCAGGGTCTTGTTTAATGCTGTTATCAGCAGAATTGACTGGACTTGACAAGTTAAACTCAGAAAAGACACCTGAAATTGCATAGACCCTCATAACTCTACTCAGTCGGCAATACATATTACCCTCTCTAATATAGAGTGACTGTGTCTCTAACACTAACCCACCATCTGGCAGGAAACGATTGACAGACACATTTGCTCCACCATTGTGATAAGGCTTTAAATAATCAAAATTAGATGCATTAAATGAGAGCATGTGCATGTTGTATCCGGGGCAGCGTGCATATACATGTGTCCATATGCGCTTGGTATTTAGATACAAAATGAGCAAGCATGTTTTTTCACTGTGAAAGATGTGAGAGAACCTTTGCTACTCAGGTCTGCGAGGCATGCCTGGTCTCCAACTCCTCTCTCCCAGAAAGCTGTCACAAACTGTTTAGGTCACGGCTCTGCCTGATGAGAGGCTCGCACAGATGCGAATGGAGGGAGGCAAAACAGAGAGAAAGGGAACATAAGAGGCAACAAGAGAGATGAGACAGAATAATTACCCTACCAGCTGCTTTGGAAATGGTCATTACCAAACATCAGTATTATTTGCCCATTTTCAGTTGTGTCTCTAAGGTCAAGTGGGGCTGTATGAAGCCAGGGGTCAAAGACAACAGCCCCAGAGCAGACGTATGACATCGCTGTCACCCGTCCAGGCGCATATCGTCACGATCCGCCTTAGCCCTTTGAGTCACATGCTATAAAGTGACCTTTTTCGAGCAACCACATCTTTCTCCCTTTTGCTCTGTAATATGTGTATGAGTGTGTGTGTCCACTTGTGTTTTGCGTCCAGCTCTGTCTTGTCTTTGATTAGTGCATCAGTGAGAAGGGCTGGCGGCTTAGAGAAAAAGTAAAGTATCCAGAGGCCAGCAGTCGGGCTGCCAGAGACACTCTTTGTCACCTCCTCCGCCTCCCTGTCCTCCTTGTCCTACTGTGTCCCTCCAAACCTTCCTCCACAACTGACCCCTTTCCACCAGATGACTACTCTCACACACAAATAGTCTGCACTGCCCAGGTGTCTGTCAGCTGTGGGTGTTATGTTTGGTGGAGGCTGTGCACTAAGCCCAACCTCACATGACTTGATGTATATGAAGAACCTCATATCCCAATGATGGTCACATTACCATCATGCAGATATTTACATTCCTTATCCACTGGTTGATCATCATGTGACCTCTGTTGACAATACATATGTCTATACTCATCAGAATGAACTCAAATGTTGATTTCATTATTCTTCATCATACAGCAGGTTTATGTAAGTTAAATGACTGCTGTGTTACCCAGTTAGTATTCCTTCAGTCTGTTTTTCCAAATGCATTTGGGCTTTTTGTCCCTTAACAATTAATTTCCTACTGGCACTTTTCTTATTCTGCCTCATTATAGTTTCAGAACTCTCATTAGCAATGCCCAGTTTTGCAGGATGTAAGCTGGGTTTTTTGTTTGTAAGCTGGGCTATGTAGCAGTAAAACATTACTTTTATTTTTTTTTTTTACCAGAAAGTAACAGTATTTTTTTAGTTTGCATAAAAAAACATGGGGAAAAAAATCCAAATAGTGTGGCTACAGTGTAGAAACACACATTACTGCATAAGTATAATGAAGTACACTTTCTTGAAGGAAGTAGAACTTCCTTAGAACTGCCTCACATTAGCTCAACTAATGTGAGGCATCATAAGGATAGAAGCACTATTGAAGTTTGTCTAAATTCAGTTTTTGCATGATGAATGAGTTTCTAAGCTGTCTTAAGTTTCAAAGATAAACAAGATTTTGAGGTAAAAAGCTAATCAGAGTACTGTATGTTCATCACAGGTTCTGCAACATACAATCTCAAACTCTATAAACATACTCGCATACATTTACTGAATATCAGCCTAATACTGACATCAACAAATGACAATCTTGAAGGTATGCAGTGTCTGTGGTGTCCTTTTACCAATACAGTATCGCACAGAAGAATTGACGTCTGTACAGTGACTGTGAATACTAAGGTCAACGTAATCAGTGTCCTTGGATACTTACCGAAGGTTCCCAAAGAAACATTTCAAACAAAGCAATAATCTAAAAAGAAGTCCGAGTATTTCTTTGTTTTTCTTTGATGACATGCAAACGTTACTTTTAAATATAACAGGAGTGTGTGTGTGTGTGTGTGTGTGTGTGTTAACATAGCCTGCATTTGCCACAGTCCATGCCTCACTTTCTCCCTTGGACCAAACACACATATATACAACTCTTGAATCACATACACACACCTGACATGTGACACACGGGCAGCGGAGCGGGCACATCACAGCCGGAGCGTTTTAATTGCCTGTAATTTATGCGGTGTGTGTGTGTGCTGTATGTGTCTGGCTGTCAGCCTCTGAGATGATGCTGTGTGACAGCTGCAGTCCAGCCCCTGGAGCTAGCCGCTCATAATGACACATTAGACATACTAATGATGCCTGCACTAGTCCACTACTGACGCTACCTATAGTACCTCCACCGCTCCAGCCAGGCTCTCCGCGCCTGTACACCCACTCACTTTCTGCCCATTACTGACCTTTATGTCTTCATTCAATGTCTATGAGAAATGGCACATGAAAATGCTTCTGCTTTGGAATATGCTGATGCAGATGTCCACCTTTTCAGACACTCCACAGAAAATATCATGGGACACAGCTAAATCCATTGCTTCTGTGATTTTAAGGAGACACTGATTTTATATTCTTTTAGTCTGCAAAATTGAGCTTTGCATGATGCCAGCTGTGAGCCTCTCTGAAAACCCATTAAGATTCTTTGTAAATGTCTACTACATATATATTAAACTGCTATTTTCAGTCAGACTTGTGGATTTGTTTTGAATGTATTCAGTGGTAAAGATGAGATCAACAGATGAGGTAGAACCTGTAGGAGAACCCAGTTTTAGTTACAACTGTGACAGTAGACAAGCATCAATAACATCCCCGGCTACAAGGCATATTTTTTGTGATACATTTCAGACATGTGGGTTATAATTTAATGCAAACATCTACAAGTCTTTCAAAGAAGAGGATACTTTGCTTTCCTCTTTCTCCAAGGCACAGCAGGGATGTTTAGAATGTACATAATTGGTACAGGTCTTTAATTGTGTTCTCCTCTCCTTTGTTTTTGTGTGTCACTAGGAATGCTAAGGTCTCTGATGCGACAAGGCCAGTATTTTTGTCATGAATGCGGGAAGAGTTTCAGTCAGCCCAGCCACCTGCGCACACATATGAGGTCCCACACAGGTAAATATACAGTCATTATACATGAACTTGGTGAAAGGCAGACATGAAACCATTGAGTTAGGCCACTTCTGTCAACGTAAAGTGTAAATAAAATAGTGTATCAGTTTTTAAAAAGTCTCGTCATCAGCTTTTGACTAAAAACCTGGCAATCAAACTGTAAGTACATCAGCAATCACTTTACTATACTGTATATAAAAAGAGCAAGACATGCAGAGCAGCCTTATTATCTTCTTTTTATTGATGTATTATCATGTTCTACTTTCTGTGACCATTTCTTCAGCAGTCACTCATTCACATGCCACCTGTGAGCTCCCTTGCATCTCCTTTGCAGCTATAAATTCCCCCAGAAATGCTCACATGAGATATAGAGAAAATATGCATGGGGATTCACATTTGCCACAGTATTTCATCATCAGACTCTCCATAGGTCTGCTCCTTCCGTGCTTTTTCCTAAATAAATCAAAACAGATCTTTTTGTTCATTTGAGTGTGACAGCCAGTCTGTGAGTCCTTCCCCGCCCTGGGCTGGGCAGCTGTCTCTATTTTTTAAACTGAAACATGATTTGCTCCGGATACTGACCTGTGACAAATTGTATACATTATTAATCACATGTCAATTAGAGAGATGGGATTGCGCATTCTAATGAAGCAGAACAGCATTTGTCTGTGCCAGCCTTGTGAATCCATTTGCATGTGTCCCAGTGCCATTCACTAAACAGCTTGATTTAGACATCTTCCCTTTACCTCGACTTTATCCACCTTTAACTCGACTTCTCATCCATTACCTTGGCTTTTTTCTCTTTTACTGTGCCTCTCCTCTCGTTTCCTCTCCTCTCCTTTCCTTGTTTTTTTCTTTTCTTCCTTATTTCTCATTCCTCTCCTCATTTCCCCTTGTTTCGCTTCTCCTCGGTTTTCCCTTTCTTCTCCTCTTCTCATTTCTCCTCTCCTCGTTTTTCCTTCCTTCTCCTCTCGTTTCTCCTCTCCTCTTTTCTCCTGTCCTCATTTCTCCTCTCCATGGCCTTCCTCCTCCTCTCGCCTTTCCTGTCCTGTCATGTCCATCAGCCGAGCTGGCAGTGATCACGGTAGACAGTGAGATAAGTAGCTTCTTTATAGAGAGTGTGAATGATATGTGGCGCAGCCAGTGATTCTAAGTGACAGAGGCCAAATGGTAAGTGATGCAGTGCTCAGCTTCCCCCAAGCCCTATTGTAAACACACACATTGCATTAACACACACGCAAGCACCGACTCTGTAAACACTCGCCAAAGCTGTAATTAATGTTGTCACCGACGGTTGTCTTCAGCATGGATGTGCACATGCAGAAAAGGCCAGCCACCCCGAGGCCTCTATTAACATGCGTCATATTAAATCACAGATTTGCCTCCACCAGGTTCCATCACCATCATCATCACCATCATCACCATCATTGCCACCATCATCATCACTGCCAGCCCCCCTCTATTAGCAAGGGCGCTGGTGGCAAACTTTGCTTTGCTGGTGGTGGAAAAAAAATTGCTTGTGTGGATGTGGTAGAGCTTTTAACCGAATGCCCTCCTCCCTTCCCTCCTCCTCCTTTTCCTCCCCTCCCACCCCCCTTCTCCACACAGTTGGGTTTGATTTTAACGGACTCCACAGAGGTACTGACGCTCACACCACCGCTTCTGAAGCTCCCAAACAAGTATGTGGCACCACAGCTAATCACTGGGCTCTGTCATCGCTTCCGCATGTTTCTTCTTATTATTGTCTTGCTTATGTTTGTATCACTTCCACACCCTCATTCCTGTTGTGATTTTTTTTCTTTCTTTTTCTGGTGCAACAGTCACATGTGGCACACTCTACACCTGGCATTAACACCTGGCATTCTCACATCTGAATTGTTTTGTTGGATCAAACCACACCTGACATTTTTGTGCATGCATTGAACCTGTCACTGCTGTTAAAGACTTTAGGATTACAATAACAAACTGTTTTAGGCATCGCATAATGATTAACAGGAAGAACAAGTTTGCACAAAATTGAAATCAAATAGCATGTTTAGGTAATTTTTTTGTCCAGGAATTGATTTTTTTCTTTAAATGTCCTTGTTTCACACATGAAGAGCTCCAATAATTAAAACTAAAAGTGGGCATTTTTAGCTTCAGCTGACAGTAAAATATACTTAAATAGAAAAAAAATGCTATGCTGCCTTGAGCTGAACTTTAATTTTTTTGTATTGCTTCATTGCAAAAATGTTTCTATGCTGATATAGTTATAATAGCAAATTTACAGTAGGTGCTATTTTTATTATTGGAAAAACATAGATGACATTTTGACAATATTGCATTCTAAACAGACAAAATTTGCATCAAACCTAATAGATTCATAGCTTTACCTATAAAATAAATTAAAATTAATAAAATATAAATATAGAAGCACTCAGAGCACAAACCTCCACCAAGGCAGCTCAGTTTCTCTTCATTCTCTTCAGTGAAAACCTCCCATTATCATTTATTATATTATTATTATTACACCCAAAACGAATACAGTATCCTTAAATGTATTTGACCGTCATTATTGGATTTTTCTGACCATGAAATTCTACCATTAGCATTTAGAATCACATCCATATCATTATTAGTTCAATAGTCATTCACAAAAAATAATATTTCTATAATGGTGGTTTTCTTCTGGATCTGTTGAAGATGCATAAAATCTGTGGGTACATTACTGAATCAGAATACAGTAGCTATTTTTCTTCAACCCCTGTAAATATAAGCATTCTGGATCACTGTAACTGGAATATTGTTCATATCTGGATCAAACTTTGTGGTTTGACAGAACCTATTAAGGTGTTATCCTATGTTTTTTTTTGGCTACATATTCTGGGTGTTATTTGTGGCGTTGAATTTGACAAATGTTGAATTTGGCCCTATCTCACAGTGGTGAAGAATCCTCTGGTTCCAGACGATGATCCAGATCACTCCCAGAATCTAATACAGTTGACCTATCCTGAAAATGTCATCCACATCTGTTCATAACTTTTTGAGTTATGAAAAACATACTGATAAATAATAAACAAATGCTGACAAAAACATAACCTCCTTGGTGGAGGTAATTAACAGTAAGTGCTATTTTTATTATTGGAAAAGCCATTTTGACACTACATTTTAACCATAGATGGTATAACTGACAAAGTTTACGTCAATCCTAACAGAGTCATAGCTTTACCCATGACAAACCTATACAATCTGAATAAAATTGATAATATAAATAAAACTAAATGATAATGAAGTGCAGTTCAAAGGCAGAAAGCAGTGGACAGTGAGGATTCTAATTCAAAGTGTAAAGTGGGGTTTTACTGAATCAGCGTAAACCTAAATAATCCTAGGTAAAATATTCTGCGTCTTTTAAAGAGTTGTAGAGTCAGTCACGCAGACAAGACGTGAGGCATTGAGGTAACTGAGGAGTAAATCTGTTCTGCTTTGACATTCGGCGAGAGTTGGGTTCCACACGCCGCGCCTCCATCTTAATTAATCACACGCGTCACACACCCACGTAGACGTAGATTTACCGCACTCTATGAATGATGGGAACAGGCGCGGCAGAGGGGTCCAATTAGATGTAGTGTTGACGCTGCTTTACGGTGACGATAACCTTTAGTATAATGTAGTGCACCGGTCCCGTCAGCGATGTTTCCTCGCAGGACGATGTCGTGGAGGTTCTCGCTTTCTACTCACGTATCACCCTCACCATCTCTCCAGCTTTTTTTTTTTTTTTTAAGATTTTTGTATGATTAATTATACCTTTTTTTGTTTTTTTTATCTCTCTTTCTTTCTCACCCCCATCCCCCCTTTCTCTCTGTTTTGTTTCTGATGATGTATGATAACAGCTATATTTCCTTGTTTCTTCTTCAGGGAGAAGGGTGCGGGAGGGGCATGGGGAGTCATTTGTTTTCCCGCTTTGATATTCTTCCATTTATCAAAATGATAATTAGGTGCAATTAAATGGCAATCTCATTTGTTTTGTTCAGGTGTGTGTTGCTTATTTTTTATTATTATTATATTTTTTTTTGCAGAGGTGTCTGTGCCATTGTAGGTCAGTCTAATTAGAAGAGAGAGTAGAGAGTACAGGGTGGGTGTGGAATGTGTTTGAGTGTGTGTGTGTGTGTGGGGGCTTGGGGTGGCCCAGGTGATTGAGAAAAATACACAGAGACAAAAGTAGGACTGTTCAGACAAGGATGTGTGGCGCTTTTCTCCAGATGGCAAAAAAGAGGAAGGAAGAAATGATACTTGGTCCATCTGGGTCAGAATAGAGAAGCCAAGTAAATGTTTTAAGTGAAATTAGGTGTGTGAAATAAAATGTGAGTGCTGCTTTTTGACCTGCATAATGTTTTCCTACTTGTAGACGAACAACATCATGCGTCTTATGTTTGTGCCCTTGTGTGTTTGTACCCTTCCTCTTTTTTTTGTTTGCATCACAGAAAGCCTTATGGTTTACATCAATGTCTCTTATTACATATCCTATGCCTTCAGAATTCCCTGAGCTGTCCTGACTTCTCTGCATTTGAAAATCTCCCTGTGTTGTGACACCTCTGGTCTTTGTATGTGTGTGTGTCCCTCAGGGGAGAGGCCATTCTGCTGCCAGCTCTGCCCATACCGAGCCTCTCAGAAAGGGAACCTAAAGACGCACGTCCAGAGTGTCCACCACATGCCCTTTGACAACAGCCAGTATCCCGAAACCAGGACGTTGTTACTGAGCCAGGAGGAGCATGGAGCTCTGGCTGCCAAACACCCTCCAAGACCACAACAGCAGTAAACTCTTAGGACGAGACTTTGAGAAAATCACACAGTGTGAAAACCTAGAGGACTGGAAATGTTTGAAATGGACAACAGTGATCTCCTGTCTTCTTTTCCACCTTTTAATGAACACTGAACAATTTCTACAATGAAGGTTCTTAATTTTTCGTTTTATTTTATTAGTTGAAGCTGTGCAAGGTGATTTTAAAATCACAATGTGGGCCTCTAGCAAAGAAGAGTCGATCTCCTACTTGATGGGATGTTTCCAAGGATACTCTGCTGTTAGAAATTCAGGTTTCAGATGTGGGCACAGTTGGGAATTTTTCACCACGTGGAGACAGGAAAAGCAGAATACGCAGTTCCTTTGCAGGAACTCCCCTCTGTGATCTTGAATATGAAGGTTGAAAACACAAGCACCTTTGAGTAGTTTACATCCTCTGAATAGACTTCTGAATACAGGAGCCCTCATAATTCAAGTAGTTACCTCTTGCTGCCACTTTGGAGGTACAACTGAGTAAAGAAAGCAAAAATCTATAAAAAGAAGTGAAAAACTAAACTTAAAGCATTTGAATCAATGACTGTGGCATTGCATAACCGCTGTAGTTGCTCCACTCTTGTATTTTTTAGCTTTATTGTATAAGAGTTTGTGCATTCCTCAGGACGCAAATCAACCAACCCACAGGACGGACTTGAAAGAGTAAAGAAAATGCTCTGCAGTGCATCAATAGTCAACTTCATCTGGGGTTTAACTCCTAGAGATGAAGACTTGCATCTGTCTGTGTGTGTGTGTGTCGGTGTGTGCAAGTGTGTTAAACTCACTTCCTTCCACTCCAAAGTGAAATGCTAGCAGTGCAGTGACCACTCTGAGGCTGTGTAGAGGATGATTAGAGGGAGAGAGAGCTAGAGAGAGGTCGGATAAAAGAGAGACGGAGATGTACAGAGAGAGGACGAGAGAGAGAGAGAGAGTGCTAATGGGGGTGTCTTCTTTAGTGCTCATTAAAAAGAGTGTGCGTTTTTAATAGCCAATATAAATGAGCGTTCCATTTTTATGGTCATTCAATTATTGTCCATTTAAGAGGAAAGGACTGAATGGAGGCAGTTTTCCTCCATAACTCCTTCATATTACAGTGTCTCCACATACTTCTGACTTTGAATTAGTGTGACTCCGAAGCACTCAGAGCAGTTGAAGATACTGGCTTGGCTGTTCATTGCTCAATTAATCTCCAACTTTTGTATTTGCAAAAGACAATACGGTACGGCTGTCAGCCAGCTAAGTTTATTCTTCTGTATGTTTGCTAAAATGAAACACTGCATAACGGGTCAAAATGCTATAAAGTCAGTGACAGAAGCTTTACTAAAATCATTAGAGTTGAAGGGAAGGAGAATATCCAAAAAGATCTTATTAGTGAAATTAAATTTATTAAGCTTTGACCTGTCTACTTATCCCTTCTATTTGTTTATTTGTGGTACCTTAACTAACATTTTCTCAAGTGACAAAATTCATTGGGTGTTCTTCTCATGATACTTTGACTTGCCCATTTTAGAGGTTCAGGTGAGAGACAACAAGCAAATGTGTGAAAATCTATATAAAATTCCCCTCGGTGACAACTAATTGACTGGTGTGGTGCTAACTTCGATGCGCGTGTTACCAAAATGTGCTTGAAACTTGCAGGTTTGATTGACTGAGGGCAAACAACAACTTGATACAGAAACGGAAATCTCATGAGCTAAATTTCCATCATATCAGCCTAAACCTTCATTAATTCTTAAAAGACTTGGGCTGTCATCTGTTAGGGCAGCATGTGACAGAGCAGCCAAAGGTCAAGAGGTCAGGTTTTTAGTGAGTTCAGGGATAAATACAAAAGATGGGGACGTTCTGAAGTCCATTGAATTGCAGAGCCATCACAGCCTTAATGTAGGTGTGTGTGCGGGAGTGTGCATCTATATACAGTATGTTTGTGTGTGTGTGTGTTTTGTTAGTGCATTTTTAATTTGAAACCTTTATACTGTATCAGAGGTTGACCAACTCCTATGTACTCCAGCCTCACCCTAGATGCTTTGCATACTAGCCTACCTCCTTTGCAATGAAAACCTGTTTCACTTTTTAGGCTCTAGCTGGTATGAAGCAGGAGGAGATATTTTCTTTATATCCTGAGCATGGTTTTCTCTCCTCAACAGCCTCCACATTTGAAAAAGCCATGCCCGACAATGAAGAAAAAAAATGGAAGGCAGTTCAAAGCAGCTCCCACAGAGCAGGGGTAGAACTGGCAAGTTGCAGAGACATTTTTTGTACACAGATTCAAAATACAAACCAGTTCAAGATAATTGAGCATACAGAGTGCTGTACTATCCGTCTATTTTGAAACCTCACTAGTTTTTACATAGACACATGATGAAATGGTTGCTATACCAGTGGGTTGTGTAGTTATGCATACAATATTGTGTGCTTGAATATGCCTAATACACAAATGTGTATGTTGAAGGTGTGGGTAGTGAAAATACTTGAAATGGATACTCTAGCCTTCGAGGTAGTGTAGTACTAATACCAGTGTTGTACAGAATTCCCTTTAAGATTTACTCCTCAGTTATGAGTTTGTTCTCCGAAGTGTGACTTAGGAAAACTATGAAACAGGAGTGAGTGTATGTAATATAAACTGTATATCTGTAATCCACTCTTACCAAACCCTTTATATACAGCCGTAGAAACCAAAAGGGATTACTAGTGCACTTAGACTAGGTTACTGCTTTAACTGTTCCCATTTTGTTCAGTTCTAGCTAAGGTTTCTTTGAGAATGTCTTTCTAATGGTGCCGGCTATTACACTTCAATGTCATTTCTGATTTAGAGGCTTTTTATTAGGATGATTCTAGAGAATTTAATAACAAATGATTTGTTCTGTGATGGCTGTTTGCCACCGCTTTTTAGCTACGTTTCCTCATGGAAAGTTTGATAATGCTAGATGTGCTTATTTTTTCATAAAGATGTAAGAGTGTGTTTTTAGTCTTTCTCTTTGCTAAACTGTAGGATTTGTTCAGTAGCTAGTCATGGCTACCCTCCCAGAGGGGCTGGCAGGTGTTCTTTTCACTTTGGTTGGGTTTTTATCGTGCCTCTTAAGTTGTATTTTTTGTGTCTGTATTGCTTTTTTTATTTGTTATAAACTTCTTGATTAATTTACCTTAGAAGACATTATTATTCAAAATGTATTTGGTTGATATCTGTATTTATTATCACTTCAAAAGGATAAAGAAGAAGGTGGCAGACAGGAGCATTTGTTTAATTTGATTTTTCTGGATTGTTTTTTTTTTTTTTTGTTTGGTTGTTTTTATACTGTGTAGTTTTCTAGCCAGCAAGCCGATGTGAAAGCTCTACCTCGTCTGAGCCATTCTCAGTTCTGTTACACTTTTGTACATCATTTCAAAAAGATGTAATGTCATGTCCACAATAAAGACACACAAAATGGCACCTGTTGGCACCGTTTCATCTGGTTGTGCTTGTTTGTGGGCTGCTGTGACTGAACACGTCCTAGTTTAGATAAAAAAGCTTCACAGATTCTCAGTTTTCACGTTTTATCCTTCTCACTTCCTCAACCTACTGGTGTGAAATTTACAAAGGACTAATCAATGCACACAAGCAAACAATAAGCAATAGATACTGTCATTGAATTTCTTGAAGACTTTTCTGTGTACAGTCTGAATGCCTTAGCTCCTGTCCAAATGCATGCAGTTTGGGTAAATTGGAAACTACAAATTTCCTCAGAATATTTGGCAAAGACAGGGATGAAGTGCTGCACTGGGCTGAAGAGTCGATGTGGAACACTTTCTCATTACCTCAGATATTGAGAAACAATAATTAGCATGTCAAACTCTGAAAGCTTTTCTTACCACACAACTTAAATGTACTGGTAAGCCGTTTGCAAAATGCATCTATGTCTTTCGGTTCCACCATATTGACTTTTTAAACGGGTCATACTCCACCTCATAAAACTATGAACTGTTTTTTGTGTTTTTTTTGTGTTTTTGCTTCTCATGGTGTAACAGTTGCATAGGAGAGATTGTGACATACTATATTTGAGAATTTCTTCTATTTAATAACTTTTCTAAAAGTAAGCCTCATGTCTTCTGCCTCAGTCATAGACT
Source organism: Pseudamia nigra (assembly GCA_029823295.1). Taxonomy (NCBI): domain Eukaryota; kingdom Metazoa; phylum Chordata; class Actinopteri; order Kurtiformes; family Apogonidae; genus Pseudamia; species Pseudamia nigra. The sequence continues at coordinate 2,474 of JAQQAE010000016.1, read as the reverse complement.
GTATATATAACTGAACAAATGACTGTAATGTCACCCAGTAGTTTGTGAAGGGCCGTTTTGAGGCCAATCGGGTTGTCACTTCCTGGACGACATATTGGAGCCAAAAACAGGATGTAGCCATATTTGGACGAATGGCAGTGGCGCTTACGAAGCGTCAGGGTCTCATGGGAAGCTAATATTAGCCGCTAGCTTTCTGATGCGGTAAAACTTCACCACGCAGTGTTAAACAAAGTCACATTACGGTGTTGTTAGTGTAAACACTTACCCACAGCTGCAGTCGAGGGTCCAAATAAAACATTTGAGACCTTGATGACCCACGAAAAAAATTATTTGTCTGGTATTTTCAGATAGAAGTCCAATGTATCTCTCTGGGAAAAACACTTGTTGGAGCCAGACGATCGGTTCCCCAGTGGCTAAGCGGTGGGATTACAACCTAAAGTTACTTCTGCATTGGCCTCACTGAACAGCCCCGGTCGTTGCTCCTTGGCCTCAGTACATACAATGTACAATACATCCTATGGAGAAAATCTTCATTTCTGCAAAGACCCTTTGCACCTTTTTACTAAGATGTGAAACTGCTTCTAATCATCGATTTTGTGATGTCTATAGGCTCTGATTGAGCATCATACATTATCTATTTTACTTACAAAAGTAAGTAAAATTGGTGATGATTCATGAAGATAAGGTGAATGTAGATCAGACCAAAGCCATACTGCAAGCTGTTCCCTTTCATAGCATGTGACCCGTTTGATGGATTGGACTTTGATGCTCATCTGCACCCGTTGGCACCTTGATGTCCATGTGTGGCCGTGTGGTTGAAGTCGAGCTGCCAAGCAACAGTGATGAGAAACTCTCACCCTTCAACTGCGAGGGACCACCTAGGGATTCGTTGCTACTTTGCCAGTCTCTTTCATGTTCAGTGTCTATGTGCACCATCTGTCTGTCTGTTTGAGTGACGGCTGACTGACAGGTTCCCTCTGAGAACATGGCACATAACGTTAATGCCAGGCAGGCCCGCGGGCTGAGAAAAGACTGCAGCTGCCCGTCACTCTTTCCAACCTCATCAGTCACTGCGAAGGCAGACGTGACGGCCCTGAGCTCCATGAAAAACCTGTTCGCTGACATCTCTTCTTTCTGTCACACAACAGAGCGAAGCTGACTGACTGACTTGGTGAATGACTGACTGAGGTGGGAAATACACCAAATGTCAGGCTGACTCAGATTTGATGGATAGGTGTGTTGCAGTTGGTATAATGTGCTTTTTCATTTCATTATGTGTCCGCAAAGAAATGCCTTGTTACTCTTTTTGGAAGTCTTTACTTTTATAGAGTGCACCTATGGGGGTATATATACTTGTTCTCATTATAAAATGAATATATAAGTATATTTTCCTTTGCACGTACACATTCAACCACTCACATACTGATTGCCACATGCCTACAGTAAAACCTACAGTGGAAGTGACAATGTGATTTGTATCCTATGGAGCAACATTGTCTTTAGCAAATACAATAAACATCATGAAGATTAAGAAAGAATTATGGTTGACTTGGATTATGCAAAAGTATTTTTCTAGAGAACAGAAAATAGATTTGTATAAAGGTAAGTCTTTGGCAGAACATGACCTACAGTCTACACAAATTCAATTCAGTGCACCACTAAAACATCCACACCTGTCTACTCACCTGAATACATAAAGAGTGCATTACTTTATGCACTGCCAGAATTGTACAGTATGACCAGAATGTAGCAGGCAGAACTGAGCACTGCCACAACTCCACCCACTGACCTGGGGACACAAAATACATGGGAGTAATTATTAAACATTATGCTCTGAGAGCAATATGGAAGTAAAATTTCATGCAATAAGTTTAACAAAGGGCCAATTTTGCCCTCTGTTACTGTAAACATAGACTGAGGCTCATTATGAGTTTTTATTTTCCATATTTACCCTCTTATGGAATTGTGGAAATGAAAGAAAATGATTAGTCTCTTCCTTTCTGCACTCAAACATCGGTTACTTTCTTGCACACCGTCCAAGTCAGAGGGCATGATCTATATTTGCCACCAGGGAGCACTATCCCTCTCTAATGTCTGTTAAACAACCTTCCTCAGGAGGACAAGGGCCACATCACAGACCAAATGACACTTGTGTATGTACAATGGCTGCAGCAGCGTGGGCGGTGGAGGGGTAAATATACTTAAAACACACTACAGCGTATATCTTTGCGGCAGCCTTGACTACAGTTACCCACCAGAGAGCCCGACTCCTCCGCATTTCCCAGGCAAAAGGCCAAACACATTTACAACACTTCAAGTGTCTGCGACACAAGAACGCCCTCTCTTCTGTGAAATATGTAAATATTGCACTAATCAAAGGGTTGTGGAATCGCAAAATGCCACGGAAAGGTTATGACCCGGAGCCTGTGCTAATAGGGGAGAGAGGGCGGGAGGAGGAAGAGGAGGAGGATGGA
>JAQQAE010000015.1:38588-60871 GCA_029823295.1 Pseudamia nigra | reverse complement strand
GAAGAAGCTTCCCGGATAGGTGGCGAAACGTCTTCAACCAAATTTCCAGTCCAGGTGATGGAAGAAAAACCTCACGCCTTGTGCTTGACAGTGCGCATGCATCCACATATGGCATTAGTAACCGTTTTGACTTTGTATCAAAGTGTAACTTGACAGTACAGCGTGACTTAGAGAGTGTATATTTTAGAGTACAGTATATAAAGTGACAACAAATATACTTTCTCACCCATATATAGTTGCGTAAGATGGTTCTACAAATCAGAAGTGACAGAGAAGGACAAAAACATGACTGATGTTCCCCAGGAAGTCTCTGTTGTTCCTTTTGTTGTCATTTTCTTTCTTTTCTGAGAAATGTGTCTTGTCTTTTGGTGATAAATCCCAATGAAGATGTTAATTTGCACCATAATTACTCATAAGTTTCTCTTTCACTTCTCTGTCCATTTTGTCACCAGTTATGACTAAGGATCCTCTGTGTGTGTGCGCACTCATACACACATAATACTTTCATAGCCTCGGTTTCTCCAGACTGACACTGACAGCTGGTGAGGATCATGTGAGAAATGTGACCACAGTGTATTATACTTTCTGGCTCTCATTATGTGTTGTGTGTGTCACATTGTGTATCTTTGTGTGAATATGTCAGCGTGTTGGTGGAGCTTGTGCCAGACACTTTTGAAGGGAAAAAAAAAAAAACTAATAAAAAAAAGGTGCAAATTTGGAATTAAACAAGGCAATTCAAAAGGCAGAGAGACATTTCAGTGTCCTCGTACCTCACTGTCTGAGCTGCTCTGCACCACGGGTTTGGTGTTGGATTGTTTTTCAGCAGGATTATTTTGTTCAGTTCAACTACTGTGAGGGGAAAGACAGACATTAATCCACCACAGGCCAAGACTTGTACTGACACACTCAAATTATTCACAAATGTCTCTCACAGACTTTGCTTTTTCTCGCAGTCATACAGTATGGCAAACTCTGCATGCCAGCTAGCAGGTGGTGAACTATCATCAATATCCACATCTCTCTATTTTCTTGCCCCTTGTTCTTGCTCTTCCTACTTTTCTCATTCCTTCTAGTGTTTCCCCTTCTCTTCTCTCCTCTCCTCATTTCTTCCCCACTGTGCTTACATGCGCCCACTGGCTCTTAGATTTTCACTTATCCTCCCTAGTAGTGATAGATTTTAGACCCTGCTATTGAGTCTTCCTCCCGACCCCCCACTGCTTAAAGACACCTGCCGAGATAACTAGACAGATGCACACTTGTCCTGACAACATACAGAAAGATTATTTCAGTATTGTGTTAGCTTTGTCTTTTCTTTTGGCTTCTATCACATATGCAATGTTCCTCCAGTAAACAGGAAAAGGTCGTATTAATAGAGTTCTGTTTTTACTTACATAATCATTCATTTGGTTATTAAATCATTCTTTCTGCTTGTTCATTCAGCCTCCAGTACTGTTGCGTCGAAGAGTACTTAATGATAAGTTGTGATTGATTTGACATTCACATTTTACAGTTACGAGCCTCACTAACAGGTAGTACAAGCACAGTAGCAATTACTTTACATGGGTATCACCATGTAACAGCACAGGTCTCACTCTTACTGTTTTCCAAGCACTTTCCAGAACAAAACATGCCATATCAGTTTCGCCATTAGGGGATTCTTCAATGATCCTACCATTAAGCAAATGCGAAGATACTTTGTGTCTGAAGTTACTGTAAGTGACTTATGGATGTGTCATGTAGGCGTTGTCGGTCATCGTATCCCACCTCCATTGTGTACTTTAACAGAGGAAGCTATTCAGCGACAGCAGTGAGCAGAGAGTGGGTGGTGAGGTAGTCTTCACAACCACAGGAGCAGGAGTAACGTGGAGGATCGAAAAGACGCTATGCAGCTGTCCTCGCAATCATGTGTGCACAACACGTGTAGGCATGTTCCGTAACCCCTAGTGTACACATTCATACAGTACACACAGGTACTGTAGGTGTGTGTACTCCACAAAGTCTCTCATACTCTTACTGTTAGTTCATCGGTCAGAAGTGCAGTGGGTGTATATACAAATCACTTCAACTTTATCAGATGATTTTATTTTTTCCTTTTTTTATAGTGTGAATTTTATTTTTAACTTTAATTTGAATCAATAACACATAAAACAAGTTGTTTAAGAGGACTACATACCCAAATATATCAACAGCCTGCCTTCAAAAGTAAAGGAGGAGGCTCACTTTGAAAGGGAAAAATGCACTCAACAATTTTCTGCTATCCCGAGTGGATTTTATGAAAGGTTGTTGTGGAAAGCAGTTGATCAATTGCTCAATATTGCCATACATAATCTCCCTTCATCCTGATGAGGCATTTTACAAACTGTCATGCAGAAGCAAACATACAGAAACTATCACAAGGTCATCTACAGTAGATTGATTTCCACTCCACCCAGAAATGTTAACAAGTGTTGGCTCATTCAATTTGTTTAAAGCTCAAATTGAAAAGCCCACGTCTTGTGTAGAATAATTTATTAATTTGGTATTCAGCTGGCTATACATACATCGCATCTTCACTGTCAAAACATAAAAGGAAGCTAACATGAGTAGTCAAAATAAATGGTGATCAGTAAGCAAGTAAGGTGCATCCTCACTAGAGATGATGGACATCTCAATAAGTGCATCATTGTGCTACCATTTATGAGGTGAAAAAGTGGTTTAGTGTAATATTGATGTGCTTTAGTGTAGTTTCAGTGAGCCACAATGTGCTGTTGTGCAGGTTGACCACTGGAAACATGCCAAACACAAAACCCGTCAACTTAATACACTTGCACCTTTTGTAGGAGAACAAAATGATGACGCTAGGACATTTACGGAGGTGGCAGAAAATGGAGGAAAACACTCATGACAGAAGGCGATATATACACTTTACGTGTGTTTATTTAAACTAAACAGTGGTTGCAGCAGTTTCAAGATATTTATATAGATAGTGTTCCTCCCTAAAGTCCAGTTGTGTCTTGTCAGGACGACTGTCTTTCTTTATTTTCTTTTCAGTTTCATAGAGCCTGTGGATTTTCATTATTATGGTGCTTGAGATGCAATTTGCAAAACCTTTGTGAATCCCGTGTCCTCAACGATATTAACGGTTCTGCTGTTTTTTACAATGCACCTGGCAATTGTGTCAGTTTGTCAGAGGTCGACTTACTGAGGCCTTTAATAAGTGATCTTTGATTGACATGTTGCTATAGTACCAACTCGCTAGTGAAGTCGGACCGATTTGGACATTCGAATCTTCTATTTATTCAATATGTTCATAGTTGTACATGACATACACTCGACTGCAGCTGTGGGTAAGTGTTTACACTAACAACACCGTAATGTGACTGTGTTTGACGCTGCATGGTGAAGTTTTACCGCATCAGTAAGCTAGCGGCTAATATTAGCTTTTTTCTTCTTCTATTCTTCCGCCACATGAGCTGTACTGCACTAGAGCGCCCCCACAATTTCCGGTGGCATTGCACCGTTTTCAACAGTGCATTGTGCATGCGTTAATTGTGTTAAAAATTTGAATCAAATTAATCATGCAAATGAATTAATCTGGATTAGCGCGTTAATTTTGACAGCCCTAATCTATCTATCTGTATCGATCTATCCATCTATGTGTATAATGATCATGAGACATGATCCATCAAGCATAGTAAAATATCCTCTGACTATGGATGTACGTCGTGTGTCCTGTAGCTTTCTCTTCTCTTCCCCAGTCGTGAACTGAATATAGATATAACATGATGTTGTTTCATAGCACTATGGAAAAATAAAGCCAGAATATTATGGTTAGGTTCGCTGTTGTGTTGTCTATGACAATCATCAAAGTCTGCAAAACAGAGACACAGCTGATGGACTAGTGACTGGTCATTACTGCAGTCAGTTACCCATTTTTAGATCCCTTTATCGAAAGGTCAAGATCTTTCACAGGCTTCATTTTCCATCGTGTGCATAGCGGTTAGATACTGCAGATACTGAAAGCAAAGGTTCACATACTTTTACTTCACACAGATACATGATATTACATCATTTTCCTCAGTAAATGCTGAAGTATGCTATTTTTGTCTCCTCTAATTGTGTTCTCTTTTCATTGTTAGATCATATTTATACAGAAATGCAGAAAGTTTTAAGGGGTTCACAACCTTTCAAGTACCGCTGTGCTCTGCTCATTAAGTGTTTAAAAGTAGGTGTATTTCTCCTTCTAACTAGAAATGGGGGCTTTTCTTTGGAGCACACATGTTTACCAGACAGGATATTTGTTTTTACCTCATGTAGCTGTAAATGAAGGTTGTATTTCAAACCCAAAAGCTGCAAATGAGATGCATGTTCTGAATGTGCTCTATACAAAGAAAGAATCCTCATAAAATCAGATTAATGTCAGCAGACCCCACAGTTGCTGCTCTCTTTTGGAAATGGTTCAGAATATGCAAAGTGAATATGCTGTTTGCATGGCATCAGTCTAATTCAGAATATCTGTATATTTGGAATATTTAGGACTATGTAAACACATTTAGTGTGTTTGTGAGGCCTGCTCCTGCTTAACATCATTCTCTTTTCACTTTTTCACTCTCGTCCCTCAGAATTGGGTGTTTATCATTAAAGCACATTTGAACAAACAGAACTCCCTTGTTGCAGTTGTTGGATCACTGACCACTCTCCCGTGATTTGTTGACACGGCCTCTTGCAGTCGTTTGTGGGCTGTTGTGACCTGTGCAGGTCCAAGTGTGAGTGTGTGCACTGTTTTTGTGCAATGGAAATAACAGCCCCATGTATTAGTAAACAGCTGCCCTGTGATTTAATTGAACATCTGCAAGCTCAGAGTGTGTCGATGATCCAGGAATCTATTTTGCTGTGTTAGAAATCCATCCACAATGTATCACAATGTTACTGCAGTGTCAGGGCACCACTCACGCTCTACCTCTCTTAATCTCGGCATAATTAACTTTCGGTTTGTCTTCCTCCTACAGGAACAGATGGGCAATGGCATCTACAGTCCCATTGCTCCGCCACCTTCTTCAGTTTTGCTGTTTGGTTGTTACGCCGTTGACCGGGAACTATTGAAGAAGCTGGGAGTGGGACTTGCACTGGTAGCAGCAGTCGTGGCCTTCATTGTGGAGAAACTGTAAGGAAGCATGTGAATCGTGAAGGGTTTTACACTGACGAGAGGATAGTGGCATCAAAGCAGTTGAGACAGTGTGTCGTACAGGCTGAAGACTCGAGTGTGAAGTCCAGGAAAGTCCATGTAAATGTTCTGTCAGAATAATTCTCCATAATGTTTTTACTGGACTTTACTTTCAAATTTGAAGGCATATTTAACATCTGTGCAATGTTTTTTTTTTCATTTTCAAGTGTAGTATCTAAACAGTGTCTGTAAGAAACCTCATGAGAGATAATGATACAAGGTTTTGATTAGAATTTGTTGATAGTGATATTCATATTTCATTGTAAGAGTTACACATTTTTAAATTTTAAATTTTTTCTTCAATAATGACTGCTGTTTGACATGATCCATTTCAGAGGCCAGAGGTCTGGCTTCCATTTAAACACTTCAGAATAATATTTTGGTGGAAAAATTGTTACATTTGGAAAACACCTAAAAGTTCTGATGAGCGCTGTGGCCCTTTAAATCCAGATTCATTTAGTTTCATCACTTACCTTTTAGAAGGATAGAATTGTGCACATTATTTTATTCTGTGGAAAAAAGGAGTGATTTGTATAATAAGGTGGTTGTAGCCTTAATTTCAAAGTATTTATTTTTCAATAAGACATGAACAATGTATTTTCAGAGCAACATTAATTATTTTGTCTTTGTCTTCATCTGTCACAAACAGGGCTGCTGTTTTTGTAGGTTTTAAGTCACTCAAATGTGTTTCGACTTTGTATCATGATGTGCAGTAGAAATCTGACGTAGATGTCAAGCTATCGAGATGGTTATAATATGCATCATGATCAATCAGGTAAAATGTTTAAATACAGTCTTAGAAAACCAAAGCTTTATTGGATAAGTCTGCAGGTATGGGCAACTGGGGACTTAAATATGTGTTGTTTCGTTTATTATTTTATGTCAACTTTGTATTTTTGTTTCCTGATGATCACTGTCTGTACCATTCAAACCAGTTCAAATTAAAATGTGTTTGTCATAAGTGACATGGTTGACGTTTTTATTAATTGCTTGAATTACTGAGGGCTCAAAGTATAGAACATGGAATAAGTGTGAGCGAGTTGTATTGCTCAGTTATTACCATGCATACTGTAGAATGCCTGTGATTTTCTAATCTCTCTGTTTTGAGCTACAATGGTCCCAGCACATGCTCTGATGTCTGAGACAGTTAATAATACATGGCCCAATTTAGGTGTCGCATAGTACTGGCACATGTGTCCCTGTTACTGTTCACATTTCCATCTGTGTATGAATGTGCCCTGTGTATATCCTTTGTCACATGTGTCTCTTTCATCTCATTTCTGTGTCATAAGGTGTTTTTTTTTGTGTACATGCAGGCCTTGTTTGGTGTAGTGCCTGTAGCATCCTTAATTTAGCTGAAACTCAGCATGTGTGTGTATGTGGTTTTAGGAATGACAGGAACCATCGTTCTCTCGGTCAGAAAGCCCTGTTGTTGGATGCACCATTGTTTGTAGCCTACACACACTCCACCTTTGTATTATCTAAGTAAATCACATATGTCATACAGTTTCTTAACACAGATACATGTATGTGCCCTGGCATTTTCTTACCGAGCAGATGCGTGTCTCACACAGAGTCAACATATTGCAACTTTTTTGTATGGGCAAATGAGGCATGTCAAGCAAACTTGCACACAAACACAGGCACCAAAGCTTTATATTACCCGATCAAATGATGCATGTCTCACACATAGACACACATACTAGCTTTGTATTATGTGATCAAATGATGTGTGTCGCTATCAAGCTTGTTACATCTATCCAGCAGTGCCCTATATTATTCTCCAGCCATCCATACTGTGTGACAGTTCTTTTGATGCTTTGTAAGCACATTTCCTCACCGTGTATGTCGGTTACACGGCATTGTTCTCCAGTGAAATATGGATGCAACAGCACCCTTTATGTTTCAGAGATCATCACTTACTATGAAACATTGAGGCAGGAACCATGGAAAAAAGATCATTATTCACTTTGCATCATTCACTTCACTTGTTTCTAATAAAAGCAAGAGTTTCTGAATTCTTGCCTTAGTTGCAGCTGTTGTCAATTTGTCATCCATGCAGTGATCTCCTTTTGATATGAAACAGAGCAACTTTGGACTTGAGACAAATCCAAAGGAGGCTGAACATTTACGTGCTGCTCATTTCAAATAATTGATTTAAGTTCTTGCAGATTGTAGACTGACACCAAGCTGCAGTACAGTGTCGTTCCAATCCAAAGTAGGATGGTAATGTTTCAAAGGATCTGTAAATCACTGTTGGATTGTAATCAAGACATGATTTGAAAAATCTCAGAATCACACCTAATTAAACATCATTTTGACCAATATGTAATTGTCTGTAATTCAAGCCTTGAATAGTATAAATCTGTATTATACGACCTGTTTTTTTAGGCTATGTTCACACTAAGTGCCTAATTTAAAATTATTGGCCAGATCTGATTTTTTATTTGACAGTTCACATTACTATTTAAACTGTGTCATGTATCAGATTCTAGTATGAACTCCTGATGTTCCTGAACTGAACCGGAACACAACAGATTTAAACCTCTGTTATCAATAACTCCTAAATGACAGGTTGCTAAGAGACAAAACATACCTACGTCTGATTGTAATAAAGGCGACAAGATACAACTGCAGTTTCATTGAAATTAGTCGTCCTTCGAGCGGTATGAATTATATTGATCTCTATGTGAGACAAACAAAGCAAAGTGTGTGGGGACCGTCTACAAAGTGCAACAGCAATCAGAGATACCACAATTAATATTCAATAACTTCACAATGAAGCATTGCATGGACATGAAAATCATTACACATACATATATAAACATTCATCAAAATCATTTTTTGGACCTCGTCGATGGTCCCCACACTTCTCTCCATCAGTCTCACATAGAGATCAATATAATTTGTTCTGCTTGAAGAACGGCTGATTCCAACGAAACTCCAGTTGTATCTTGTTGTCTACTCCACGACCATCACACACAAGACGTACAACCTGCCGTTTATGAGCTATTGGTGGCGGTAGGATGAATGTGTGGATATCTGTCTAACTTTACCTCAGTGAGTTTTTACTCAAGTGTCACCACAAACACGAGCTCTGACGCCTCACGGTTCCTCCACTGACCACATCCATAAAACTCTCTTAAATATTTACATGAGTGATCTTTGTCAGCGCAGAGTTACGACGAATGTCTGCTGTGAATGAAGTGAAAGCAATTCTGACGTGACAGTTCAGACTCGGGTCGCATTATAAAACACCACGCATGTCTCGGATTTGAGGCCACATATGTGACCCGAATCGGATTTAAAATGATCAGATTGCATGTGACGAGCCAGCGATGTGAAGGTACCGGTAGCCTTCGAGTTACACTACATGGACAAAAGTATTAGAACACATGACTGTCACATCTAAAAGATGTCTCTGCAAATCCATATCAGTGATCAAAGATGCCCAATTGCAATAAAGACGGTGAGTAATATTTAAAAAAAATGAACAAAATAATCAACTGGATGAAAAATGCAATGAAAGAAATTAACAAAATTGATTAAAGTAAAACAAACTAATCAGCAAAATGAATAAATCGCTGCACAAATTGAAAACAATAATAAATAATTTCAACAAAATTGAATATAACAACCAAAAGTGAGCAATATAGTGAAGAAAATGGACAATAAAAAACAAACAGAGTTATGGAGGATGAAGAGCCATTCGATGGGATGTTTGATGTTTGAACAGCTGCTTCTTTTGATTATTTACTTCCTTTTTGTTTATATTATGCATTGTATTGTTCACTGATTTTGTGCGTATCACCAAAATTCAGAACATCTCATTTATTATGAGGATTCCTTTGCAGTTGACTTCCTGTAGGTGTAGCGGTCTGAATTTCTTTTGATTATTTGCTGTTGATGGAATGTTTTTTTTTGCAAGCATCATTTTTGGCAGATCGTGGCTCTGACAGTGAATGGTTGTAAATATTAACATTCTCAACTCCCAAGAACCACCTCAAAATGTGGAGGACTATCCTATATGAGATCGTTTGACATGGTCGTGATTCCTGAGCATCACTGGAAAACCATTCAGTGTTTTGACTGCGTTTTATTTCAGGAGGATATACCGTCCTCCGATGACTGTAGTTCACTATTAATTTTATGTCCAGTTCCACTCATATTGATTAATTATTCTGAGCTTCGTGTTCAGTGATAAAGATTTATTTATTTAGGCGTTTATTCCTTTGAAGCAGATGTAATCAGGAGTGACATTAGCTAATTGGTCATCTGTCAGCTTGTTTCTGCTCTCAACTATCATCATTATATTGGCCATAAAAAAAATGACTATTTTTTGACCTCTGGTTATTATATGGTCAGGACAGAAACCTAAGTAAAACTCACTCCCTGTATTAAAATGATATATGGTCCGGCTGAGTATATGCACCCTCGCTGCTATTTGTCATCTCAGTCTGAATTATTATCTGCAGCAGTAAAATCAGTCTGTGGCGTGACGTCTCCAAGTAAAGTAAACTTAATTGTATTTATTTGTGTAGAAGAATCTTTACAATATTCTCTGTGTCCCTTGGTGTTATATATGTATGAGCAGAGGGAAATGTACAACAGTGGGCTTAGTTTATCTAATAACTGTAAGTGCTGGCAGGCAGAGCTTCTCATTAGCCAGTATCTTACACTGTGACCTTTTATATCTGCCAAACAAAGTACATTTCGAAGCGTCTTCTGCAGCAGCAGTGTGGATTATTGGGCTGTAGCTTCAGATTCTGTTGCCTGAATTTTTCCATTTATGTCATGAAGATGGTTTTTGTGCATTTCATATATACCGTGCACTGTTTCCATATTTATGGTTGATTTGTCACACTTCAATGTTTCAGATCATCAAACAACTTTTGATATTAGACAAAGATAAGTAGAGCACATACACAATGCAGTTTTTAAATAATGATGTCAGTTATTAAGGAAATAAAGCTATTCAAATGTACCGGACACTATGTGAAAAAGTATTTGCCCCTGTTAACTGACCACAAATACTTCAAAGCTTATTGCTTTGAAGACTCATTGCCTGTTGTTGTGGTAACAGGCTGAGTCACTTCGCTTTGGAGAAATTTGAGCTCATTCTTCTTTGCAATTCAGCCATAATGGAGGGTTTTGGAGAATCCGTGGCCTGGTTAAGGCCATGTCACAGTATTTCAGATTTTCTCAGATTTTAGTCCTTGATTAAGCCAAAACCTTGTTTGTTTTTACTATGCAGATGTGGATCATTTTCCTGCTGCATCAGCCGAGTGCACAGGTCACAAACTAATGGTCAGACATTCTCCTTCAGGATTTTCTGGTACAGAACACAATTCATGGTTCTATCAATTCCAGCTCATCCAGGTCCTGAAGCAGCAAAACAGCCCCAGACCATCACATACTGTACCACCACCATGTGTCACTGTTGGTCTGATGTTCTTCTTATGAAATGCTGTGTTAGTTTAATGCCAAATGTAACTGCACATCTTTAATTTAACATTAGTTTTAATGTTGTTTAATCTTTGTCTTGAAGTCTTTAATCAAAATACAATCATCAAGATTTTTTGTGGCAAGTGAGACTTTATGTGCTTTATTGTCGGCAGTGCTTGTCGAGATGGAACGCTCCCATGCAGGCCATTTTTGCCCAGCGTCTGTCTTGTTGTTGAATCAAGAACCTGCAGTTTTTTTTACGTTCTCCTGGGTTCTTCGGTGACCTAAATGAGCCACTCAAGCATTTTTGGATTAGTTTTGGTCGGCCATCCACTCCTGGGGAGGCTCACCGCTGTTCCAGGTTTTGTTCTTGGCTCTCACCGTGGTCCACTGAGATGTTCAGCAGATCTGGCAGTAATCAGACCTGGAGGAAATTGAACTCAGCTTACCAAAAAATGTCGTTAATCACAGTTCATTTATGATAGAAGTTTTTTTATGGAAATAGTATTGCAGTTTGTTTGATGAACTAAAATATTTAAGTAAAATAAAAATCAGTAAGGGGATGTATACGTTTTCACAGCACTGTTGCATGACTTGGAACAGTTTCAGGGTCGTGAATTTGTATAAAAATCACACATACCTTTTGTTTATGGTTTATAATTCCCTACATTTGGAAGCCAAAAGGCTGCAGCTAACACCTCTCTATGTCGTTATGCTTTATCTAGTGTAGCACCTTTTTTTTCAGATAATCAAACCGTACAGTTTGACGTGAAAAACCTGGCTTAATTACAATGTTGATGTTTGTCAGGTTAAGCTCAATTTAGCACAGTCGTTTCACCATGCTGTCATTCAACATGCTTCATAACGCTTCCATTAAAAATATCATTCTCTCTCCTCCGCTGTGTGTTTTAGCTGAAATTCTTCCGTGTACGTGTCACTCAAAGCTACAAACGTTTCCTTTCAGATACTAACACAACGGTGAAGGTGGGAATATTGCATGTACTTGATTAAAACATTCACATTCATTTCAGTAGAGATGTTAATTGACAAGTGAACAATCCTTAAATAACGTGTGTGTGTGTGTGTGTGTGTGTTTGTGTGTGTTGCACATGTAGCTGTGGCTGCAGGGTAGGAGGTCTGTTTAGCCGGACAAACACCCAGCAACATAGAGTGACACTAACGCAGAGTTTTTGTATCACTACAGTGCTGTGTAAAAGTATGTGCCCCCCTTCCTGATTTCTTATTTTCACCATCTTTTTGTCTGCATTGGTTTATTTATTTATCTGTTTGTTGTTTACAACATAACTCAACAGGTCAGGAATGGATTTGGATGAATTTTTTAGGGTAGGTTAGAAATGTCACAAGGACCAATCAGTTCGATTCTGGGAGTGATCTGGATCATCGTCTGGATCCAGAAAATTTTTAAAGGATTCTTCACCATGGTGAGATCATTTGTCCTTGTAAAGACACAAATAACACCCAGAAAACACTGTAATAGATTCGATCAAACCACAATGTTTGATCCAGATATGGGCAATATTCCAGAAAAAGTGATCCAAAATGCTTATAGAGGTTGAGGAAAAATAACTTTTGTAAGGTAGCAAATAAAGCTGGAGACATGAAAGTGACACCAAATTGCAGTGGAAAGTCTGCTGGTTCAGTGGTCCATCCACAGCTTTGGATTCAGAGCTAGATCCAGAAAAAAACACCTAAAACACATTATAGAAATATTATTTTTTGTGAATAAGTATTGAACTAATAATAATATGTTTGTGATTCCAAATGCGAATGGTAGGTTTTCATGGCCAAACCCCCACTCCACCACCTCGTCTCTACCAGTAACTGAGTAAAATATTACATATGGCGGACGGCTCGGCACTGAGGAACCAGGTGAAGGAACATTATCTATTATGAAGGAAATGAACAAAGGTTCAAATGATAAAGGCAGTTTTTCACTATGAAGAGAAACTGAGCTGCCTTGGTGGAGGTCCGTTTGTATATTTACCAAAATTAAAGTTTTCACATCATCAAACAAGATTAAATAAGGTTAACCTGAATAAGTACAAAATACAGTTTTTAAATAATGATTTCATTTATTTGGGGAAAAGGCTACCTGTGTGAAAAAGCATTTGCCCCACTTATTAAATGGTGAAATGACGGTGATGTTCTGGGGCTGCTCTGCTGTTTCAGGTCGAATTCTACCAGAAAACCCTGAGTGAGAACGTCTGGTCACTATTTCATCACCTCGAGCTCAGAGGCAGCAGGACAATGATCCGAAACACAGCAGCGGGTCCACGTCTGAATGGCTAAAAAAAAAAAGACTTTGGACTGGCCTGGTCGAAGTCTAGCTTTCAGTCCAGTTGAGCTGCAGTCGCGTGACCTATGACCTTCAAGAGGCCGTTCATGCTCAAAAACAATCCTGCAAAGAAGAGTGGGTCAAAATTCCTCCATAGCAATGTGAAAGACTCATTTCCCGTTATCAAAGGGTGACATAACCAATTACTAGGTTTAGGACGGAAATCCTTTTTTTGACAGAGGGTCATGAAGGCTTTTATAGCCTTTCCTTAAATACTGTATATTTCAGACCATAAAGTGCACTAAAAATCCTTTAATTTTCTCGAAAATTGACAGTGCGCCTAATGCATGGATTAATTCTGGTTGTGCTTTCTGACCTAGAACCGATTTTATGTGGTACACGGTGCTCAGAAATCTGTCAAAATGTTTTAGTACAGCTTTGGTAAGTTACAAAGCTGCACCACTTGTAGGAGCATTACGGTAATGAGGAGCCTCGCAGCGTGATGCCGGTGCGAAGCGACACAGAGACATGCTCACGAAGCGGATTTCAAACTCAGGGCTGTCAGCCATGCAGGAAAACGTGGGAATAGAGCAGCTGCGAGAGAATTCAACAGTAATGGATCAGTGGTACGGCCGTCAAAGCCAAACCGTGAGCCGCGTGGCAGCACCGGACGACAGAAGGCGAACACACCAAGACAGGGAGGCGACGCCGGGCCACGCCAGCACCCGCCAACGGACCACGGAGGCACCCGCCCCGAGCGCCGTCCGAGCCCCCACGAAAGCCGGAACCACCACCCAACAGCCAAGCAACAGCAACACGACCGACTCGGACAATGACGAGAGGGATTCGGACCTGCCCGATACCGCCCAACCGCCAAACCCAGACACCGAAGAGGAAGAACCCGACGGACCCGCGGGAGAGGAACCAACCCAAAAAGTGAGTGCACCGTGTTGTTTTGTATTTTACGTGTTACAACTGAACATTGTTGAGCGTTAAAGTATTGTGAATGAGTTGAATAGAGTTTGACTTGCCTAACTTTTGCGTCACTTATGTATGGAAAAACATCATAAATCGATTGTTTATTGATATTGCGCCTTATGGTCTGAAAAATACGGTATATGAAATAAACATTTTAAAACTGCATTTTCATTTACTCAGTGTATCTTTGGCTAATATAAAATATTTCACAGTGACAAATACACATAACAATAAGAAATGACTATGTGTGGGTGCCGGTGTCCTAATTAACAACCAACGTTTTTTGATATGCAAAGACTGATGGAAAAATAGTGACAAAAAAAAAATCCTCTCCTCCGAGTCCCATTTGTGACTTTACTTACCAGTGAATAAAAAGAACCATGAACATGATGTGTGTATTATAGCGTCACGTACTGCAAACCCACCGTTTAATTATTCCAGTCACTTTAAATCAGTGCTTCCTTTCAGTGATACATGCCATCTGTGCTGTTAGACTGTTTTTATTAATCTCCTGCTCTTCAAAAGCTACTCATGTTTATACTTATTGACAAATCTTTACAGTTCTTATTAAACTATGGTGTGCTGTCAAAATAGCATTTAACGGGGTAGGTAGTGCTTCAGCTATTTTATTTTTAAAGGCACTTCTGAGAGGTGTTTTGCAGAATATGAATTTGTGATGAAAAATACACTTCTATTCAGTTAAATTTGAGTATGCACCTCAGTGAGGAGGAATTATTTTTATGCTGTTATTGTTTTTATAGATTGTGTTTGATCCAAATGACACTGACCAAGTGTCAGACGACACACACCTCCTGTGACAACCCAACGGAAAATGAACGAAGCAAGAGAATGAGCAGGAATTAACAAAAAATGAAATCAAGTATGTTAACAAAAGTAACAAGATGAGTAAAAATCAACAAAAATACAAACATTGATTCACAAAATTAAGCAAAATGAGCATAAAAGAATGAAAAATAAATAAAAGATACAGTTCATTAGGCAAAAAAATGAAATTATTAAGTAAATTAAAAAATATCTATAAGAATAAGTCCTAACATTTAACAAAAATCAACAAATAAGTAACAAATTGAGCAAAAATAGTTGAGTACATAAATCAAAATGAATTAAAATAAGCAACAAATCCTGCAATATGCAAACCTGGAGCACTTCATATATTTTAAAATAAAACATGTTTAACATGATGTATTTTTATTGTTACCTGGTTCTGGATCTGACTGACTATATTATTATTACCTTAAGGATAAATAAACGCTGTCATACATTGCACATTATGACATGATTATCTACTTGAGTATTTTTTTACTCAATTACTTATTTTTATGAGTCCATGAACCTGAGTCCTTATTATAAAGTAACAATACGTTTACTTGAGTATTGTTCGATATGTAAAGTTTCTTGAATCACTGAATGTATTTTTCACTGAAGGATTTAATAAGGATTTATAACCCTCGCAGTCGAATGGACAGTTTTGCACAACGCGAATGGTACAGACCTCTGATTTCCTGCATTTAGACCAAACTGTAATTACACATGGCGAACTCACCCACATGGGTGTGACTAGTTAATTTTGTTATTTTGATGACCAGCATGCTTTGCTGCTTTCTGTCTGCACCTCCTACCTTATGCCTTTTCTCCTGCTCCTTCTCTTTCTATAGGTTGTGCTCTGATCACTGGGTGTTAAGCACTTCAGTGATTTCTGGAACAGAGTGGGGTTGTGGTGGTGTGTGTGTGTGTGTGTGGGGGGGGGGTGACTTGGCAACCACATCCATTCCTAATCGTAAGTGTGTGCTTATATGAGTTTTCATGCCACCTTTGTCCAAGCATTTAATTCAGTAGCCACTGTGTCTGCGTTTAGTGATTGCTGTGTTTTTTTTGCTGTGTTTCTACACACACACACACACACACACACCCACACACACACACACACACACACACACACCCTGTTGTCGCTGTAAAGCAAACTGGGAATTCACAGTCTGTCGTGCAAGAGAGAGATTGGCTCCATTGAGGGTCTTGGTGACTTGCCAGTTCTGTTTTAGTGTGCATGTGCTTTGTGTCTCTGCTTTTGTGGGTCTGTGCTTTATGGGCTTATACGTCTTTGACTTTGAGCGGTTAAGGGTGTTTGTATTCACTGGAGAGATGGGACCAAAGTCAATATTTTAGCTCTAATATTGTTTTTTTTCAATAAGCACACAGGGACGCTGCACCGTCGTGGTATTACTTGGCGTTGAAAGATGTTATTTGTTAAAAACACTTATAAAGGCATTGCTGTCACTGAAAATTCTGTCTCAAATATATCTAATGTTTGTATGATAGAAAGTAAATACACAGCAAGCTACTTGTCTGAAAAATAACAATGCACTTCCTTTGCCAAGTAATCCTTAATCAGACTCACTGACTACATTTACATGTGCAGGATATTTTGATGTTTTTTTAACTTATCCTGAAAAAGACAAATTTCCAAACCTGCTGTTTACATGCCCAATGAAAATTAATCTTCCACTAATACTGTTTGTGAGCAGCTTTTCAAACTCTTTTTTTCAGTGGTGACAGATGATCCATTGTGTGATCGCGTCATTCATTCAAGCACCGTCCAGAAAAAGTCAAGTGTGGATATTAGCCTCGGCGTTGAAAGTGGCGGCCTTGTGGTTTTAATGTATAAACAGCACCATCATGGTTTGGGGCAAAGAAAAAGCCAGCAACAGAGGTGGCAGTTGAACAGCTTGTAGACGAAGCTCGCAGCAAAAGCAGTAATGTACCTTTTGCGACTACATATCTGTATGAGAGTGAATTTTCCACAGTGACACGTGTGAAGAATAAGTCCGGGGCAAGACTAGAGAGAATGACATCAGACTGTTCCTGTCCATCACTGTACTACCAAGAAAACACCTGAATCTCAACCCCGTCCTCATACTGAACAGCACTGGCCCCCACGTTGCTTCCTAGTCATAATGCTGATCCCTGGATCAAAATCAGCTGAAAACCCCTGGTCTAGAGCTAAACGTTGCTAATATCTGGACTGTTACAATCTTTTGATGTAGGCACGTTTTCCCTCTGACCAGAACTGTGGACTTTAATTTGGAGCGTCCATCAGTCTCACCTGAACCTGCTAAGGAGACACATTTTCTGAATATAATGTATACATGTCCAAATTATAATAATATGGGAGCACTGTCTACTTTACCTTTTTTTTTGCCTGTAGAACATCCTGAAATATCTAAAGCAAGTCGTCTATGATGAACCATCAGAGTTTGTGGACATTTAATGAAGAGCCCTTCGTAAACAACTGGTTCACTCAGTATTGCCAGATTGTCACATTTCACAGGGTCAAAAAGTAACAAGTCATTACTAGTTGGTCAAAGACATTTAGCAGTTTTTAGCTTAATGAACCATCTGAGTTATTCAATCTCAGTATTTTTCATCACACATAAGGAGTGTGCATGATTTCTGTTTAAACAAGAAACAAAAAAAGAGAGAAGTCACCTTAAGGTCTCACGGCTGTTTTCCTCCTGCTAATGTTTGATTAGTGCACTTCAGATGGCAGCCATGAAACTTTTAATGAAGTCGCCATGGAAATAACTGTATATTGCATTAGTTTCCACAAGGCTGGTTTGTTGCCATGGTGAATTGTTTCAGTGGTTTTGTTCACACATGGAACAGGGTTCATTTACATAACTACATGTTTAACAGGCACCTTAGATTTATGAAAAAAGACCAGTATTATCTTAGGGTGGAACACATTGTATTTTTTTTTTTGATAGAACTGATGTTTGATGCACCAAGTATGAAAAATGAATAATAAAGCACTGATCATCCTTACCCTCCTGAGGTAAACTATTTGAAATAGCATCTTTGTTATAGCTGTTTAAAAAAAATCTTCATCCCTCTGTTTTCATAATACTTTCAGTTACCAGTAAACTTGCTCCATTATCTGAAAATCCTTTTGACATTGTTATGTACATGTACATGTTTTTTCAGCCAAGGTTCCAAGAAAGGAAAGTAATAGCAATGAAAACAGCACTGAGAGGGATTTTGAAGCTTAAACTGCATTTATATCATCTTTAGGGTAAAGAAACTTCAAATATTATGCAAGAAAATGCATGATAAGTATCGTTGAAATCGTGAATTAACTGGGATTAACCACCTTTTTTTGGAAAACTGAGTTTAGTTTCATCCAGGTCTGATTCCTGCCATATCTGTTGAATCCAGAATGACCTCAGTGACCCATGGTGAGAGCCATGGAACAGAGGTGAGCCTTTCTTGGAAGTGGCCGGCCGACAAAAATTAGTTCAATAAGCATCAACAACTCATCCAGGAGGTCACAAAAGAATCCAGAAATCATCTAAATAGAATATGTCTGACAAAATGAAGTAGGCCAGTTGATCTGAAAAAGGAACATTATGTCGCAATCTAAGGACATTTAAGAACAGATGAGAAACAAAGTCATTAATATCTATCTGGAAAGGGTGACAAAACCATTTCTAGGGTTTTGGGACTCCAGTGAACCAACATGACGTCAGTGTTCATGATTATCTTTGTCTAATATTAACATTTGTTTGATGATCTTTAACATTTAAGGGTCACAAATATACAACGACCTGGAAGGAGTAAATACTTTTTAACAGCACTCTACCTTTGTCAGAAAATCTTTAGGAGATTGAAGAGTGAAATCAATGAAAAGTCATGTTTGGACGTTGGCTGTCAACTAATGCTTAATTGAATTATACACATTCTCATAGTCAGCAGATCCTGCACATTATGATGGAACTAATCTATTAGCTGCTAATTAGAAATGAGCAACAGAGAAGGAAGGGTGGGAAAGAACCATAAACACAAAGCAAAAAAAAATATGAGTAATGAATGATGTTCCATCAGAGGTGAAGGCATGTTACACTTTAAGATCCACATCACAGTCAGAAATTATGGACAGAAAGGACTTTTTAAAGGTCCACTGCAGAAAATGCTTTATTGTCCTGTCAGAACCAGCTAAATCTAACATTGTTTAAGCTGTGAATGGATTGTGTATAAGTTCATTGATGTGTGTGACCAGTTTCTTACCATAAAGCCCATGTAAAAGATCACACACAAATGTATCGATGACTCGTTTAAATTCAGTCAGGGAAACAGGGAGTATGAAGTTGTTTCTCAGACTTTGCTTAGTTCACAATTTGAATTTTTCAGTAGCTGTTACATACATGCAAAAAAGAGCAACATACATATATACAGTATACGACCTCACCACATTAGCTCTGATCTGCTAAAAGCAGTAGAGACCAATATGAAGCCCTTTTGTGCCAACAAGGACTGGCGAGTATGAGGCTTTCCACAGGCTCAGGCCCACTCGGGCACAGTTTCAAGCCCAGAGTTAACTGTCTCTATCGCTGACTCATTGTACAAACTAATGCTGACTCATTGTGTTTGATCAGCTTGATAATATATTCATGTGAAACAGGACTTTTCCAATCCTGCTTGGAGATGAACCGCACACTCAGACATGATTTTGAGCTTTAAACTGAAGTCTGTGCTTTGGATGCTGAGAGACACCAATGGCAGTGATGATATTTACATTTGAAAATGTATAAACTAGGGATTTTATGAGCGAAAGACATCCAAGCAACTGGTTCCCATTTTTAAAGTCCAGGGGTGTGCAACCTGCAGCTCCAGTGCCACGTGGGGCTGTTTAGCCCCTCCCCAACGGCTCCTGTCCAGTGATGGAAATGACACATTACAGTGAATCCAAATGAATAAAATATACAATCAACAAAAAGAAGAAAAAATGAGTCCAACAAAGACAAAACTGAAACAACTGCCCCACAAAATAATTGTGAAAATTACCAAGATTAAAGAAATAAAATCATCCAAAAAAAAGGAAAAAACTATCAATAAAATCCGCAAATTGAACAAAAATTATCATTAAAATAGAGAAAACCAAGAAACAAAATAAAAATAAGGAAAATAATGAACATGCTCAAGACAAAAAAAAAATAATTCCCAAATATTCTCTAAATGCTTAAAACAAATCAGAGGAATGAAAAAAAAAAGAAAATTACCAGTAAAATCAACAAAATGAGCAAAATATTAAAGTAAGTGAACAAATGCGAGAAGATGGAGCAAAAACTCTTCAAAAAGAATAAAATGTTAAACCAAAGGGGGAAAAATTAACTAAATTATCTGAAAAATGAGCAAAAATGAGCAAAAAATGTGAAAAACCAAGATAATGAATAAAATAATAAACAAATTATATATAAGTCCTCAGTTGAAATGTTTGCCATATGTCATTCAAATATTATTTGCAGCTCTACACACTTTTTTTCTCTTTCTGTACACAAATGGCTCTTTAGATTGTAAAGGTTTCTGTCCATACATTTATGTCTGTTGCCCTTGTGTCAATTCAAGGAGTTGACAAAATAAAGTGTGTGGATTTGATTTTCCTTTTTCTACCATACACACTCTGATTCCATTGTGAGGTGTCCGAACCACAACACTACAGGTCGTCCCCAAAGTGTCAGATTATGACACAGGACTAAAGCAAACACAAAATACCACACTGGTTTTTCTAAATTCACAGTGACTTTGACCTTTTTCAGTGAAGGTCACAGCATATTTGTAATCATCGTAGTCAATAACCCAGGTGCATATGAGTATATGAATTACACCATCTTTCATGCATATTGAATTGTGCTAATCACATGAATTTCCCATAAGAGATAAATAAAGTTTATTTTATTTTCAACCTCACTACATAGATAGAAATGCATGTAGGTCAAAGTGCAATAAGGCCAAAGTCAAGGTCATTTAATGAGTGAAACGTGTTCTGGAGTTTAATTGATCACATATTAAAATTTGGTGCCTCTAGCTACAGTTGTACTATAGGTCAAAATAGGTTTTTATTATTTACTAATGCTGTCTCCTAATTAATATGCAAATAAGGTAGTGGTTGCCATAGTAACGCTTCCCCGTACCCTGACTCCCGTTGTGCCAAGTATGGTTTGTTTGGGTCCAGGGACTTTGATTTTTAGCTTGGATCAGTTATAACGTGATGTGTTAACCTTTCGAATTGTTCTGGCTCCGGGAGGCGGGACTAATGCACCTGAGTTTGAAAGCAACTTGTGATGTCACAAACTGCAAAAACTCAAAATGCCTGTTTTGTTGTGAGGATGTCTTAGAGCTGGCAGGACAGAGCAAGTTCATATTTCACAAAGTTTCATATATCACAACTTTCATCTTATATTGTTATATAAACCTCAAAACCTAAACTCCCTTTACGTCCCCTTGTGGGCCCTTTGAAATATTTTCAAGTCTTATTGTTCTACTCTGTCATAATATTTAAATTAATTATTTTTTTTTTTTTTTAAATCACAAAAAATAAGATAACAAAAAAGTGCTCCTGAAGAAAATGCATGTGCCCCACCTGCCCCAGTGAAGTCACAGAATAACTTCATTTCTTGTGAATATAATATCTATGGAATGTCTTGTAAGCTCTTTTTTCACATTAGGTATAAATGTTGAACTGTGACAGAGGTAACATTTAAGGCCATATTTCAAGATTTAAGATTATTACGTAAGAATAGACACATGGATGCATCTCAGTGAATTTATGGTTCTTTTTTGATTAGTGAAACACATTTGGTCACTGCACCTGTTCATAAAAACTCCTTCCACACAAGCACACCCTCCTTGCTCCTTGCTGACTTTTAAATACTTCAAAATCATGCAGCTGTGGAGTTAAACTCAGAGCAGGGGTGAAGTTTAACAGCAGTATCATGCACAGTTACACATCGCACGATGTCACTGATGCTCTGTGCAAACCAGCAGAGCTCACTGTGTTCTGTGTTTCAGATGACAGCGACATTGTTACTTGAACATATCAGTGGCCGATAGAAACGGAGCATGTTGCATAATAGCTCCACAGAAGTAGGTCATACAATATTTCATTTCTCTCATTTACTCCTCGTGGATTTTTTTGCTTTAACTTTTCCCGCTTTTCCATTTAGACGCCACATTTTTCTCCATCTCTTTTCAGTCGTGTTTGATAAGTCACCACTGCACACGACGCAAAAATTTGCACTTCCATACATGCGCACACACACAAATTTGTGTACCCAGTAAGTACCATGTCCTTTCACTGTGAAGCTCTGATAAGAGTGAGCTGTTCTTCAAAAGGCACCTCCTCACCTCACAGGGTGCGTCTGAGTAAGAATACAGCTGCGACAGGTTACAAGTGACTTAATATCACAACTAATTACGCCCACATGCTATATATATATACTGTATATATAGTTTTTTTTTTTGGCCAAATGTGACTTTTGCTGACAGTTTGCAAAGCAGGCAGCCTCTCCA
>JAQQAE010000015.1:5754-38488 GCA_029823295.1 Pseudamia nigra | reverse complement strand
ATATACTGTATATATAGTTTTTTTTTTTGGCCAAATGTGACTTTTGCTGACAGTTTGCAAAGCAGGCAGCCTCTCCAGCATGTTGCAAAACAACAATCACACGTGCAGAGCTGAGGAGTCATTCACGGGGCAGCCTCACAGCGAGAGAAGTCAAAAGTAAAAAATGAACAAAAGAAGAAAAATAATAATTGCATCCAAAGGCCCTTAAGACATTTTCATCACAATTTTGTGTTATGGGGTTTTCGCCCCGTGGTATACTGTTTTTCCTCTCTTTTATCACCCGCTTTCTTCACTTGTTTCTCTCTTCCTTCTTCGTTTCTCTTTTTACTTGCTTCCTTCCGTCGCTGACACCTACAGTTAATTTAACGTCGGCTCTGCCAGCTCGTCTCGTCACTGCAGACAAAGTCCGAGCGCAGGAGTCCGTAGAAGACGGAAAACAGAAAAGGTCCACGTAAAAGACAAAGGAAGAGGACGGGGAAGAGACATGAATGGAAAGTTTAGGAAAAAAATAGTGGAACTGATACACACACATTTGCACTTAGCCTTCCCACAATCCATTGCTTCTTACTGGAGAGGCAATTACAATTTCACAGGTTGAAATTAAAATCCCCCTGTGGTATGTGTGTGTGTGCATTTGTGCGTGTGCACATGTGTGTACTCTGTGAGATAGAGCAGGCTGTCAAAGTGATTTCAAGCTGTTTATAGCCTAAGCTCACAAAATGGATCCTCATGCAGAAAAGGGGGAATAATCTAAATCTCCCCCCTTCTCTCTCTCTCTCTTTTTTTTTTAAAGAAAACTAATTCCTTGAATATTAATTGCCTGGCTGGCTCATGACGATCGGATTATTTGTTTGTGATGAGGCTGCAAAAGAAAAGTACCTATAATCCCTGTCTCTTTCTTTCGGTCTCTCATGCTATCTACTGTCTGTATTAATCTCTTTTTGTGCCCCTTTTTTCTCTGGTCTCGATAAATCTTTTTCTCTGTCTCTGTGTCACTATGTTGGTCTTTTGTCGATTTTTGTCAGGTAAAAAGAGGAGGATCTTTAAGTTACAGTAGTCCTGCCATCTAATAAAGAAATATTTACCTTCCATTCCTGCTTTATTTACATCCCTGAAGATTTATGTTCCTGGTCAGGTTTCACTGTCAAAGTCCCATAGTGTAGCATTATTTATTTCCATTATGGTGGTATCTCCACTTTCAAGCTCCTCTCTCAAGTTCCTTCCAGCATGCTCTCCAAGCACTATATAATCTCTCTGAGTGTTGTATCAGTCATCAGCATTTATAGGGTATCACCTTTTAGAAAGTCAACTGAGCTCTGAGTTTTTATTACAGCGCCACTCTAGTTTACATTCACAGTGGGAAACTGCATAGTGAAACCATATTCTCCTGCTCCCCTCACTATGCTGAACACTTTGTTCGAGGGGCCACTTACACTGTAGCTGTGGAGGAGAGAAGGGCCCACTGATCGGAATGAGACTCATTCCACATGTGTTACTATGTGACAACACTGATATATGATGAGAACGGACTTTTATTGTACTCATCGATGACATGGCTGCCTGTAGATAAGACCCTGCTTGGGATAAAGCTGCGATGTTGGTTGATACACTTTTAATATACACTGTGTATTTGTTAATACAACTTTATATAAATGTGACCTTTAGTTTATTAGCAGAGCAAAGCCTCACGATGTATTTCTCACTTGTAAAGAATCTTAAGCAAACCTGCACATGGCTCCTTCACCGTATCATACTTTATTAATCATACTCACATTTTCTAGTACAGTATATGGAACATTTCTCATAACAGTGATCTTAAATAGACATTGCTCCACCTATCTCATTGAACAGGCATGGGACTGTTATTATTCTATATGAATATGCATAGTATTTGTAGCAGCACCGCACAGTAGCACCATTTTTTCACCTCATCCTGACCCTCTGGTCCATTTCTCCAAACAACTGGAAATTATTGAAGCAAAAACTGAGAAAACAGAAAAAACCAGTGTCCAACGACATAAATATTTTTATTTCAACAAAATAGAAACAGAAGTTACATTTGTAATTAGTGAAAACATCATTGACCTTTCACCTTTCAAAGGTCATTTAAAATGATCTAGTCTAAAAATCACTTTATTTAAGCCTTTGAGGGAAACATTTCACTTATAAAATTTAAAACACTAGCCATGACACAGGTATTAAGTCATAAATGCCATGCCGTCCTTGATATAATTTAATAAAACATGAATGTGTTCTGAGATTTGTATTTACTCTTATGACATGATTCAAGTCTTTTGGGTCAAGAGTTCAGCATGTGTGCAAACTGAAATTTCAGACTTGAGCTGCAGTATATGGCTAAAGCTTTTAGTTAATTTACAATAATCTTTCCCTTAATTTAGCCCTGTGGCGTGTCCTTGACATCAGTGTCGTAAACATTTCCATAAACGGCACATAGAAGCCTTCGCTGGCTACACTGCAGACGTTTGCTGCAACCACTGTCACTACTGTGTATAATACGTGGACAGAATTGCAGCGACTCACTGGTTTTTGAACATCATCAGACGTTTGGCAACTTTACATAAGAAGCTTTAATGTTGTATCTAATGTTCAGGCTGTTAGTGGAGATTTTTTTGCCATATAAGAATGTCTTCTTTTGACATATATCTGAAACAGAATAGAATAAATAAAACCTTTCTGATAAGTTTACTGTGAAGTTTCCATTGCCTGCTCTAAATCTAAACCTAAATCTAATTCTTTTCAGACGTTTTATCTTTAAGAGAGGTAAATATTTTTTACATTTTTTTTTGCAGTTAAGGTAATGTTATGTTACTTAATGTAAGCAGCACATTATTCTACATTTTGATACAGTTTCTCACCACTGTGCATGAGAAACTGCAGTTTCTCTTAGTTTTCTCCATAGCTGTGTCTCTACATATTAAGAGACTGGAGGTTGGACAGATGTGCTGTTAGTCCTGAAGGTGCATGTGCACTTCCACTAACTGTGCTATATGCATTTCTGCCACAACGCATCTTAGTGCAAAAACACACTCCGCTCAAAGGGCAACTGCAGGGCAGCAGTCACACTTTGTAACCGTTAAGGTGATAAGAAGAAAAATGAACCAGTTTAAAGCCTCACTATGGAGCAGGTTTTTTTCTGCATGTGCGCACAGGAAACCCTAAGCACTGAGCAGCTGATACAAATCCCACAGCAGCTGGGAACAGAGTGATTACAGAACTTGTGAGCATAGAGTGGAAATTGCTGCTGCTTTTTCAGTGGGCATAGCTTTACTCTGACTAGGGACTTGACGGAGGTCGGACCTCTACTCAGTCATCTCGGCTTCAGTTGTCCTCAGGATCTGAAAGTGTTTAAACTCTCCTCCAACCTGTAGGGCTCTTTAGTAGGTTGGACACTATAGTTTAGATCCTGTTCCTGCCTGTGTTGCTTTGTATATGTATTATCAAAACTTTTGTAAGTCTTATACTTTTGTATGATTTGTGTCAGTCTTGTCTTCTTTTCACATCTGTACCTCATGTCCCATGACAGCCAGTGGCAGTGTGGTAAGCTGGCTTCTCTGCAGGCTTCTACTGACAGTCCTGATGTCCTTTCAAATGTGAGCAGCGCTCTGGGAAATCATGCTCTCCTGTCTGATCATTTATTTTGATTTTCACCATCTGCTACGCCAGCCTCTCTCTTGGGACCTGTAATGTAGTAAGGACCACTAAATGCACTGGTAGGCAAATATGATTATTTTGCTCTTTGTGGTACAAAGTCTCACAGTTTCATAAAGCTATAATCCCAACAGAAAACTAAGACAAACACTCCCATGAGATTTAGTTGCTTCTACAGAAAAGCCAAACTGTATCAAGTAACATAACATCTCCAAATGTTGTGCTAAAGCGAGACCGCGGGGCTGGTTTTAAATGAGTTTTTCCAAGGTGTTAATGTATAAAAACCAACTGAGCAGAACTCACACATTGCTAAGCAAAGGCTTATGGAAAACATATTTTTCTCAGTGTGGGATGCTGTTAAAATATGGTTCATTTTTTCCCTCTCTCCTCTTCTCTCTATCACTGTCTCTCTATTGGGTAATATAGTTAAATATTAATTTAATATCAGATGCTGTATGATTAGTAAAAGCGCATATTGCTGACCTGTCTTTTCTGTTTCTATTCTCCATGTAGTGCATGTATGTGTATCTGTGTGTGCTCAGTAGTGTTAAATGCATTAAAGTGTGAAAGCTTTTCTAAATTGCTCTTAAGTTGCTCTAGGGAGGGGTTAGGTGGATATATGCCCCATAAGGCTAATAGAAGACTCTTTACTCTGTTTGTGGAGAACGGGAACATGCAGTTCTACACAAACAAAATGCATTTTTGACAGAACAAACTGCATATCAAATTGGAAGAGTCAAAACAGAGTCATGCACGACTTCCACCGTTCTTTCAGCTAGACTATTAAAAAAAAAAAAAGGACAGTGTGATCACTGACTCTGCTCTGATCACCTTTTCCTTTCACTTATCCTCTGCCACTTGCCCACCTCTCATGACTTCATTTTGCGTTCTCTCTTTTTTCATCTCGTCTGTATGAAAGAGGAGAACTTGATTTCCCCCGCTCACTCTCTCTTCGTGCCCCCGCTCCTTTTTTTTTTATCTGTCTCCCTTCCCAGTCAGGTTTAATCCTGTTAGTCATGGTAGATATATGGGGTCCTGCTCACGCTGTTTGACTCTGTTCCACTGAGACGTTCCCCAGAGAGACCCTATGGATTCAGTTACACACACATACACACATCACAAATGTGCACATACAGAGAAACATGCACTTACAAAAATACTCATGCATCCATGGATGTACAGACCTTTTCTATTGCAAACCTTTGAGTCAAAACAAGTTTAAAATGAAGATTTTATGAACTATTGAAGGACCTGGTAGATCCTCTGAAAATGCATTATATGGTACATTATGCAATGCATATTCTGTCTTTTAACAGCATGCCTGTATACTTTGGTTGTTGGCTGTTGATGCATGAAATAAAACACTTACATTGGCCCACAAGCTCATACATTAAAGAAGTGAGAATATATTCATTTGCATCACTATGTGTTGTGAATCTCACCTTTTTCATGTTGCAGAATGAAAATGATTGAGTCTATCTTATATCTCATATTCATCATAATCTGTTGCCTACTTGGATCACAATTAGACTGAGCTGCTAAACAGAAAGAACAATCAAAGCCTCTCCAGTATCTGTACCTGTTTTTGCTACTGCTTCCATATCAGCACATTACTGCCTTGTTATGCCTGTGACATTAATGTTTTTTGCCTATAAACAAATGAAAAAGAGAAAACAAAAGGGAGTTTTGATTCTGAATCACGGGATGAGAGGAGATGGAGCAGCGCTGTAGATTGCTGTTTTCATGTCAGCCCACTGAAGTGTTAAAATGACTCCCTTATTCTCCATGATAACTGCGCTGCACCGGATCACTAAACCTGGATTTCTCAAGTGTACTTGTGTCCTGATATGTGGCGTTTCAAGTATGAGGGAGTGGAGCAGCTGCGTGTACATCAGGTGCTTTTACATGCAAAGGGGAGGAAGATTGACTTCAAACTGGCAAACCTGTTGAATCAAGAAATCACTGATGTAGAACCTGTGTGACAAAGTGAAGTAGGATAAAAGACCTCAAAAAGAAACAATATGCCACGATATATACATATATATTAAAAAAAATCAAGAACAGACGAGGAACAAAGTCATTACCATCTCTCAGTCTGGAAAGAGTTACAGAACCATTTCTATGCAGCAAAACATGGTGAGAACCATTATCTACAAATGGCGAAAACTTGGAAGAGTGCTGACATTTCCCAGGAATGGTCAGCCCACCATTATGACTCAAAAACACATCGACAGCTCATCCAGGAGGTCACAAAAAACAGAACAACACGTCAAGAACTGCAGGCTTCACTTACCTCAGTTAAGGCTTGTTTTCATGATTCAACGCTGAGAACGATATTGGCCAAAACTGCATCTGTGGTAGACGTCCAAAGTGAAAACTGAAAAAAAAAAAACAACAACAAAGGCTTGTGTCCCTTTAAAAAAAACATCTTCATTACTCCCAACACTTTTGGAAAATATTCTGTTCATGGATGAGACAAAAGTTGAGCATTTTCAAGGGTGTGCATTCAGTTTTATCTGGCATAAAACTAACATAGCATTTCACAAAAAGGACACCATAGTATAACAGTTACACATTGTGGTGGAATGTGATGATCTGGGCTGTTGTGCTGCTGCAGGACCTGGATCACTTGCCATAATGAATGGAACCATCAATCCAACTTTCTACCGGAAAATCCTGAAAGGAGAATGTCTGGCCACCTCCGAATGTCTAAAAAACACCACAACAAAAACAAAAAATGAAATAAAATAAAGGATTTGGACTGGCCTAGTCAAAGTCTGGACTTAAATTGGATCGAGATCCTGCAGCATGACCTTAAACATCTTATTTATGTTTGAAATCCCTCCATTGTAGCTGTTCTGCCGAGACTCATTGCCAGTTCTTGCAAATGCTTGATTGCAGTTGTTGCTGCCAAGGGTGTCACAACCAGTTGCTAGGTCTAGGGGGCAAATACTTTTTCACCTAGGCCCAGAAAGGCTTAAAGAGCATAGCACAATTTAGAAACTGCATTTTGTATTTACTTAGGTTGTCTTTGTATAATAATTATTTTATGATTTGAGACAATCTCAGTGTGATAAATCTGTTTTATTCTGCATGATTTTTCCTCCATCTGCCCATGTCTTTCTTTCTGTATTTACTCAATTTATGCCCATCCTTTTTTTTCATCTTGGCCCCATCAACTAAAGCCTGTGTCTGTTTTCGTAGGTGCCTGGTTACACGGGCCCCTTTCTGACTTAGCCCTTGTATGCAGCCCCCTCTTCTTCTAATTAAAGAGCAGATGCACTCGTCTGTTTTTGTCTGACGTCCATTCATATGCATGCATTTGTTTGTATTGTTTCAACTCAGAGTTCCCTCACACATATACCAGTATCAACCCATTTTGTACCCGAGAGAGAGAGAGAGAGAGAGAGCCCAGGCTATGAATAAATATAGAAAGCACAAGAGGTAATTCGTAGCAATTGCCTCATATTGCATCAGTCCACCGGCAGCAGATGGAGTCAGCTAAAGACCAACTAATAACTGATGAATGTGTTTGACGGTGGATGCAAAACACACCAAACAGTCTCGTACACAGAGCTGTGTTCTCAGTTTTTTTTTCCTTTTTATGCTTGTCTGATTCTCTGTTTTGGCTTTGAGTGAAACACCCTGACAAGTACAAGATGGATGGCAAAGAAAAGTGTGGACAGATATCTGAGTTGCACGAAAGGTGTTGATTATTGGCTCTCGTGATGTTTTGAGCTGTTTCTTTTTTAAGGTACCTCGGTTTATGCTGCTCAGATCCATACAACATACCGTTAGAACTACAAATGGGAGATGGATCTATGTGTTTCCTCCAATGTAAATCAAGTTAAATTATATCACACCTGATATTTTTTTTCAAATCATCTGACACATACTTTTTAATGTATTGTTTACTCACTTTTTTATGTGTGTGCACCGTTATATCGAATATTGTTCACGTTTTAATTTGGTTGTTTTTCACCTACACAGGGATGGCAGTTAAACCGACTACATTTGCACATGTGTATTTATGTCATACTCGTAGATTTTGGTGAGTACGGCGTTGGTTCATCCCCTTTAATATTTGAAAAATGTCCATTTGTCCCCATCAATAAAACACTTTACGTTAGCTGATATGCAGCTCTTTTGTCCCTAAGAATCCTGCTTTAGATCAGAAATTTTTAACCCTGTCTTGTCTGGCAACTTAGCAAGCAGAATTGTTGTCTTAATGCCTTGTTGTGCCGAACATACAGTATTTACTTTGCCGAGAGAAGCTCTATAGACCCCCCGCTTGATACTACTGTACTTTTATTTATAGATTGTTTCATTATTTGACATATAATATAGCAATACAATGCCGGTAGTTAGAGAAGGCCAAGCGGACAGAGAGACAGAGAGGAAGTGAAACAAAGAGGGAGAGACAAACAGAAAGAAAAGTCATCTGTTCCATCCATATACGCATCGTAGCTCATCCGCTCTGCGTCTGTAAAAGGGAGACACAAGAACAAACAGCACCTACAGCAGGTAGACACAACGACACACAAATTATCATGGTGTGTGTGTTTGTGAGAGTATGTTTATGTCTGTGTTTGCCACAAAATGTTCTTGATAACGAAGGTGAGAACCCGCAACCGAGCCCCCGGGGCCAGAGGCAGAGGCGTTGTTAGGTTATTTTCATTACCTTGATTATTTCTTCATTGGTGTTTTTTTTATTTTCATGGTTAGTTCGCTTATTGTTGTGCAGTGTCTTGAATATTTTCTTAATTTTTGTTGATTTTCTAGAGTATTCTGCTTGCTCATCTGCTGGTTTTAGTGGCATTTTTAAAATGCATTTTCTTGATTATTTTGTTCATTTTTACTCATTTTAACTATTTTGTTCATTTCAAAGATAATTTTCTTCATTATTTTGTTCATTCATTAAATGAATTTTATTCATTATTTCATTAATTTTTACTTTTTTAAACTATTTTATTCATTTAAAATGAATTTTTATAATTATTTTGTTCATTTAAACATTAATTTTATTCATTATTTAATTCATTAAAAATTTTCCTTAATAATGTTTACCATTTTTACACATTTTCTTGATTATTTTCTTTATTTTTACACGCTTTCTTGATTATTTTGTCCCTCCCAATGTAATTACTACTGTATATGCATATGCATCAATTAATATTGTACATCTTTAAACAGTTTACACTAGATAAAGAATATTTTGATGAGCGATAGTGTTTAGTTTCAACTGCATCTTGTTCCTTGTGTACTGTGTGTTTAGACTCACACAATAGCATTAGATGAAAATCAGCTTGCTGTTAAAGTACATAACCTTTGTTTTTCTCCTCTGCAGTAACTGAACGATTCGTTTCCCTGGTGTTAGTATGTTTTGACACTTTGTGTCATCAGAAGAAGGTAAATTCGAGGCTGTTAATTGGTCTTTATGAAAAGACATTTTCACTGTGCTGGAAATACACTGTGGTACAAATTCTCTTAATGGAGATGTTGGCACACAAAATAACTATTAGGAAAGTTCAGGGTTTAAGAGCTCCCCGCAAGCACATTAAGTCAAGGTTCTCTCTACTTGCTTGCCTCTATTCATCCAGCCTTTCAATTTATTATTTATCTCTTTCTCTGAACATAATGGTGAACATTTCCTTTTTGTGTGTTGCGGATGAATGGCATAAATGGGTATAGTGGTGTATGCGTTTTGTGTTCATGCATGTGTTTATTTGAGCCGGCGGATTCTAAACCGTACTGGTTGATGTAACAGAATAGTAATTACAATGTTGTATTGGTACATGAAGCTCTTTTCTGAACGTGCTGCATTATGCCTGAAGAAGCCTCTTCTCTGTCTTTTACACACATGTACTCACGCACATATATGCATCTTTGTTTCTATCATTTGTGGGGACAATCCTTAGACAATCCAATCATTCCTCACCTATGTCTTCATCCAAAAATATAATGATCAATGTATGTTATGAGGCTCATTATTTTAGTCCCATGAAAGTGTCAGAGCCTACTCTGTCAACAGGCTCCTGATGTTGGTGCCATTAAAATTCTGACAGACAAAGCAAAACATGAAACTCTGGAGGTAATGCGCCAGCAGAAAGTACAAAATAAGGCCAAACAAATGCAAGAAAGAGAAGATAGCTTAAAAAAAAAAACATGTCAAAGAAATACACAAAAAAAATCACAACAGAAGACGTAAACAAGTACGTTGAGATGTGAAAAATCAAAACACCTAAGTGAATACAAAGACAGAAAGGGGACGAACAAAAGACAACATCCCGTCACAAATTAAAACCAAATAAAAGAAAAAAAGCATGGTTGTAATTGTCACAAAATGGCATTGAAGTGGCTATAACAACTAAGTATTTTGTTTCTTTTGTTGGTTTAACACATTATAATGAGCATAAACATGCATTTCTCATTTCTCTTCTTTTTTGGGCAACTTCTTGACACAGGGATGGATAACACACAAATTATGAATTTTGCCCGTTGAAGCCATTTAGTTCTGATTTGTTTGTGTTTATATTGTGTATATATTTTCTGCAGTTTTTTTTACATGAACCTATAATATCAATGGAATTCTACCCCATACAAATTTTAGTATGGTCTGAGGCAAAATAGAAAGCTACCTTGTGGTCAGATGAATGAATCAGACCATTTTAAATGTTTCTGGGTTGTTTTCTCTTCTTCTTTGCATGATACAGCTTGAACTTGTATTTATATGCACAGTGAACTGTCGTCATGGACAGTGAATCCTGGAAGTGCTCCTGAGCCCATGTAGTGATTTCCAGGCGAGAAATCATGTCTGTTTTTAATGCAGTGCCGCCTGAGGGCCTGAAGATCATGAGCATCCAGTTTTGACCTCCAACCTTCCTCCTGATTCTCTGAATTTTTTGATAATATTATACAGTGTAGATGCTGGGATCTTCAAAGTCTTCACAATTTTACACTGAAGAACATTTTTTTCTGAAATTGTGCCACAATTTTTTAGATGCAGTTTGCCAAAGATTGGTGAACTTCAGCCCATCTTTATATCTGGGAGGCTCTGCCTATCACAGCTCGCAGCAGATAGGCTGCTTCTCCTCTCCCCCTCCCTTCTCCGTGTGTGTGTGTGTGTGTGTGTTGATTGCAAGAGTGGAGACAGGTGTACAGGAGTCAGACCAGCCGCTCATCATCAGCAATCACCCACAGCTACAAATACCCAGCTTCTCCACCACTTCTTTGCCAGATTGTTGTATTAACCCAGTTAATCACATTCCAGTGTTTTTGTAGGTACTGTTATCTATCGAAGATTCATCCCGACCTGACCTTGTCCCGTCTGTCCTCTTCAGCTCCTGGCTCCTGTCCTGTCTGACTGGTGTCTGACCCTGCCCGGGTTCCCTTGGGCCCGTTTCCCATCCGCTCCGGTCCTGTCTGGTTCCCATGCTGCCTGCCTGCCCCCGTCGTCCAGCTGCCTGTCTCCTGCTAGCCCTTGGTTCGACTTCCACCATTTATTCCCTCACCTTGTCTTCAATAAAACTCCAGAAATCTAGTTATTGTGTTGCCTCTGTGTTCTACACTTGGGTCTTTTCCCAGCAATCGTAACACCGCCTCCTTAAAATGCTCCTTTTACACAAAGTCATGTCTATGACCTATCACCAGTTTACATAATTAGTTGTCAAATGCTCTTCCAGTTGTTTTTGATTTGTGCCAGTTACTTTTCCAGCCTTTGTTGCCTCTGTTTCAAGTTTTTTTTTAGATGTGTTGCCATCATCAAATTCAAAGGGATTACATTTTTTCCATGAAATGGTAAAATGTCCCATCTGATATTTTGTTTTTATTGGGAATAAATATGGGTTTGAGATTTGAAAATCATTGCATTTTATTTTTGCATTTTGTAGGGACCTTCCGTTGACATAATGCTTACTCTAGGGCTGTTGTGGATTTCGGTGACCACTGGGTAATAGAAACACACATGTATACAGTACACAAACACACGGTTGCATGCTCTGTTGCTACCCAGAGATTTGACAAGTCATCCAGCTCATCTGTACGTCTGCATGTTGCCGGGGCATTACAACCTCATTACTTCACATGCCAAACAAATCTCAGTAATAAATGTTGCTGTAGTTTGTTCAAAAGTGTCTCAGCTACAGAGCAAAGAAATATCAGTCTAGTAAAAAGCTATTCTCTGCTTTTCTTTTATATTCTTTAAAACCAGATACATTAGCGCCTCCAATGAAAAGCAATATCTTTGTCTTTATTCCATATATGCTGTACTTTCTGATGCTTTAGTGGTATCAGGTTCAGAATAAACATTTGATGAAAGCTGTGGTCTTACACAGCCGCGCACACAGACGTACGTACTCGCAGCCCTCTCTGCTCTGTTATGCTCTTTCTCCTATGGATCTTTTGAAGTCTCCTGTGCTGTGGATCAATGCACTGATTTTCTTCCCTGCTGGATTGTGCACAGATCTGTTGTCGAAACAGGGCCAGTGGCAGGTCTACTGGGAAAACGCACATTGACACATATATACGCAGACCAGAACCTGACGGGGAACTCTACTCTGATATATTGACAAGATAGAATTCTGCTGACTGAACCTTGACCTCTTGAAAACCAATATGAGTGACAGATTGACCTAGGGGGAAGAGATCTGATTGGCAGATTCAATTTGAAATTTGATTTATTGATGTTATGTCTTCAGGATTGCTCTGTGTGGTTTGTGTTATCAGAGTAATATATGTAGCGTGTATGTGCATGTATGTGTGCTTAGGTAGCTGTGAATGATCAACATAGTGCAGATAAATAAAATTTTTTAAAGGTAAACTATGTAACATGTCTTACTTGTCTTTGTGAACCAGAATGTGTAACTTCTTCTCTGCTCAGCAAACAATGGACAGATGTCACTTTTTGAAAGTTTCACAGCACTTATGCTCTAAAGCACAAACAAACATGTCCACACCGGTAGAACACCAGACCTCGGCATCGAAGCAACTCGTGAAGCCGTGACCGTTGTTTTGAAATGAGTGTAGCGAAGGACGAGGTAATTTTACATCATATTCACGTATGGTTGCTGTGCTCGTACGCGTGCGTGACCAACCGTCCCGTGCCGTGGTCCACCTCTTCCAACCGCGCTGAAGCCCGGGGCCAGAGCGTGGCTCGCTTGTACTCACATTACTCAAACAGGCAACGCTAATGGTGTGAAACACGCTCAGGTGCGGAACAAACTGCCAGTGTGAGTGCACCCTTAGTCCCTCCAGTGTGTCCTGGGTCTTCCCCAGGGCCTCCTCTCAGTGGGATGTGCCTAGAACACTTCACCAGGGAGGCATCACGGAGGCATCCAAACCAGATGCCCAAGAAACTTCATCTGGCTCCTCTTGACATGGAGGAGCAGCGGATCGAATCTGAGCCCCTCTCAGATGACTGAGCTTCTCAACCAGAGCCCAGCCACCCTGCGCAGAAAGCTCATTTCCACCACTTGTATCTTGTTCTTTCAGTCATGACCCAAAGGTCGTCTTGAGCCATGCTTTGTCTGGACCTGTTTGCCTTGGGTGACCCTACCAGGGGCATATAGGCCCCGACAACAGAACTTTTAGGATTACTGGAACACACAAACCCCTCCACCATGATAAGGTGGCGGCTCATTGAGGAGCTACAGTATACACTGACTCTGAAGCAAAAAAGTTTTCTTTTTTTTGTGTTATTTCACATCAGTCAGAGTTGTTTGACCAACTAGAGAGCAATTTAGCAACTGCACAGTGTCATTTTGTAAATCACACACCCTACTTTGAACAGATCACAGTAATATTGAGGTGGATGATGGTAAAGTGAAACAGAGACAGAGGAGTGACAGAAAGGCAGGGCAGCAGTTTGGAGCTGTGGTGCTCAATGCGAGGAGATGCAGGAAGAGAGTGGATACAGTCTGGTCAGGTACATGTAGCCTAGTCTCACAGTCAGACATGCAGCTCCATCTTTAGGGAAAAGAAGCAAGGGAGGAACGAGGGGGCCACAAATTGTTCAAATCACTGTTTGATGAAGCCATTATGTTTGGTTTTGAGACTTTTCATCACTAATTGAATGATCATTGGATTCATTGTGCATAGTTTGTGTGTAATGATTTTTATTGGCCGATGGATGGACATGGTATGCACAAAAAATTGGACTTGCTATGCAAAGGCCTTAAAAGTCAGGCAGTAAGACAGAGGAGCAGAAGGAACTGGATTTGCTTCATTTATATATGCTTATATTTGTATTTTATACACACAATGCTGTTATTAAGTGGAGATACAGTATAAACTCAGTGCCCTGATATACTCCAAATAAAGTTAAACAGGAATGATAAATAAACTAATGGTAAAGGGAAGGTCAATACACCATAGAGGGACAGAAGTGATGTTTTTCAGGGATTTTAACTGGATGAGTCTATATTTTTTTAAGGAAAATGTGACACGTTTTTTAGCATGTTGTTTTAATATTCAATTGATTTTACAGGTTTTCAACTACGGACTTGTTCTTCACACATTTATACAAAATTGTGTTAAGAGGCTCTCTGATGGGGGGGCATTTCAAAGGGAAGAGATGCTGGTTGTTGCACAGTGTTGTAACAGTAAAAGAAGAGAGACACCGAAAATCTTGAGACACAGAGAACATCAGAGCAAGCATGAGGATGTCTAGGGAAATATTCAAAGTCAAATAACTGGATGCCAGTACGACACGCCAACATATATTTCACATAAGTATACAAACATATACCTTTATGAGCATTCGTAATCATAAAACTTGATGTTGGTACAGTTATTACTTCACTGAATTGACAAAGTCAGTGAGGTACGTGATGCAGTCACATGAACTACTACTATGCTCCTTCAGTGTTTTTCTTTTTTGAAAAAAAATATTTTAACATTGTACCTTAACACTAAAGACATCCAAACTGCGAAACAACACTTATGCAATTATGTAGTAAACAAAAAAAGTGTTCACACAAATCATGTTTTAGATTGTCCAAAGTGGCCACATAGAGCTTTGATGACACACTTGAGGCATTTTCTCTCTAGATTGACGGGTACAGAGTTAGTAGCCTTATTAGTACTGCAACTACTGTGAAAATCTATATAATGGCAAGAAACACTCAGCTAAGTAAGGAGCAAAGACATTGCATCATTATTTTAATCCTTTCATGTATGAATTATTAAAAAACTAGAGCTATGACATTTGTAGCCCTCGGGTTGTTCCAACCAATCTTAAAAAAGTCACTTATTTCAAGCAAGGTATTGGTTGAAATTGTTAAATTATGTACATCAGTGCATATCAGTGTAGTGAAATACAATTATGCTTAATTATATAATTAACTTACTAGTTGATGTTATGTAAAGAAATTATAAATAAACCATGATAATTTGAAAGTTTGGGGTTTTGTAATTTTTGTTTGTTTTTTAAAAGCATTTTCTACAATATTTAGTTTAATTTTGTTCATTTTTCTATTTTGCAACTAATTTGGTCCTGTGTCTTGATTGATTTGTTCATTTAAATTATTTTTTTGTTCATTTTTCTTCTGATTTTGTTTACTTTTATTCATTTTTCTGACTATTCTGTACCGTTTACTTCTTACATTGCTTCTTTTTTGCCTAAGTGCGTTGTTCCTTTTAGGTCAAAATACTCAGTGTCTTATTGCATTTTGCTCTGCTTTTTCCCTTAATTTTTTAATGACTATACATTTAATGTCACCTTTTTTCCTGTCTAGTGTAGTGGACACCCTGCATGAAAGGGTTAAGAAATGAACGTCAGAGTTTGATGAATCTCAGGAACTTTGAGAATGTTCCCAAGTGCAGTTGCTACAACCATCAAGAACTATATGAGGTGTTGTAAATGGGTGGTTTCTGAGGCTGGTAAAATAATGATGGACTGTATTTTCTCTTTACTTAACTGTGCTTTTTGACATAATGTGGATTTGCACAGTAGTTGTAGTAGCACTGATAAGACTATTAACTCTGTACTCAACCTTCCTCTGCACGAAACAACTAATGGTCTAAAGCACATTAAGAAGTCTAGAAATGGCACAAATGACCTCACCTGCAATTTGAAAAATATCAAATCTGATGAGAATGTCAAAGGTCATGATGACTTCTGTATTAATTTACACACTGAAAATAATAAAACTAAAGAAAAAACACTGAAAGAGAATGTGTCCAACCTTTTGACTGGTAGTGTACAGGTACGTGTGCTGGTACATGGACTGTGTATAAATCTCCTTTTAAATGTAAGCAATTATATTCTAACACGTATCAGTCATATCCATTTGCTGTACTTATTCAATATTAAGGCCTTGGAACTCACACCAGAAAACCTTTGATAAGTAATAACTTGCAGGATTAAAGAAAAACAGTCAAAACGTCCAATTTTAGATAAAAATGCTTCTGACATACATGCAAGAATCTGCATACCATCAGCAGGTTAATTCCATAGATTCCTCTGAAGTTATGAAGACAGTGTACTGATGTATAGTGCACATGGTATGTATTAATGTGTAATTAAAAGAGAAGCGTGTGGGTTAATATATTGTGCCCTGTCTGAGTTAATTCTTCATATCTCCGAGTGCTTTTAGCCCACACTATCATAGCTAACATTCCACATTTGTACATTCAGCTGCATCCACCAGGAATTTGTAAATAAAGACCTTTTACATGGCCTGCAGTTGACATGTTTGACTTGGCATCTACTTAAAACACACAGAGTTGCTTTCAGAATAAATTACACACTTTGTGTACAGAGATATGCATAAATGATAGATTTAAACAAGAGTATTTATCATAGACAGCGGATACACAATTCCTCAACAACCCTTATAGGACTGTCGGTGGGTATAATTGTTTGAAATTGTAAACGTATGCAAGTGTTATTCTGGCGGAATAAAAAGTATTTTCTCTATAGAGGTTGCATAACAAATTCTTTCAATAGCTATGCAACCATTACAGAATCTTGTGCTTTGAGAGTGTTGCCTGCAGGCGGTCAAACTGCACACACCAAGAAAATGGATGTAAAATGGGCTTTTGGAGCCTCTGCCCGCATTGAGTTGAATCATAGGCAAGAGACTACTTGTGATGTCCAAACAAATATATTTGACAATATTGTTACAAAACGTGTCATTCAGCAAGTTAAAACTGAAGGTCACTCTTCAAGGAACATATTCCTTCGTCAGTAACACCTTGGGCATGCATGCTTTCCTGACAAAAACATAACATTTTATAGAGCTAGACAAATATATTCCTTGAAAGATCAACAAATCAAAAGCGTCAGAATCCTTGTAAATATTAAATAAACCATGAACCGTAATCAGGTTTATTCCCACAAACTGTTGTTTTATATAACGCTTCATGTCTCGATTTGTTTAGCAGAAAAGTGAGAGCAGCTCGGGAGGCAACTGACGTGATCAAACAGTGATTCCACAAGACAAAATCTGATGCATCTACAGTACCACCGCTTTTTGAAAGAAAAACTGAGTGGCACTATCAAAAACCATGGATCTGCCAGATGTTTTTCATCCTCTGATTTATCTGATATAATATACATCAGATCCTCTTAATCCAATGGCAAATACTGGTCATGCAGGTGTTTTGAGAAGGTATGAAGTTTCTGCGAATGTTTGCTTCGTAGAATCTGCATTCAGAACCACACTGGTGAGACCATTTAAATTAGAAAATACCCAGAGAATGAAAGTAGGCGATAAGCCTCTTCATATTTGAAGATCCACTTGTTTATTTGACAACTACTGCAGAGAAGATTGCACAGCATACAGAGTTTGCATGATTGACTACCAATTGGCAAACAGCATGCCACCGTTTGTCGCATAATTCTTAACAGCAGAAGGGATAATTGACATCTGGTTTCAGATACTTGGTTTTTGAGGCACATTTGCTCAAACTGTATGAATTTTATTGAGATAAATATCGTAAAAATAGGTGGACTAGGAATATTTCAAGTTTTCCAGTCCTTTCTGGTATTTTCAGTATTTTTCACATGCTTTTCTGTAGCCACACTGCAGCATACTCTGTCTGATCTTTTAAGCCCATTCAAAGATTTTTATCATGTTAACGTATTTGGGATAAAAAATTGAAATACCATCTGTCAGGTGCTTCAAATGTGTCACCTTACCTTGACCATAACAACCCTGCTGCCGATACATAGAACCTTCATGTGATCTTAAATGTCAACACCTGACATTATTCAGCTGGAAGGAATCAATAGGTGATGCTTGCTTAAATGCAGAGCTTTAAATGACAGGAGCAAGTGTACTTTACCTGGTTGCTATATAAAATTAATCTTTACATTGTATATGACCTTATGTGATTCAGTCTTCGTGTTCTTTTACTTTACACAAAAGACTTTCAGTACAAACATTTTTCAGTTATTTGCTATATACCAAAGGAAAATACCAGAAAAATGTTCTCAAGTACTGAACCTCATAAAATTTCCTTTCACTCAACATTATTACAGTAAGCTGTAGCTGTATTCTCTTCTGTCAGTTACAATGTGTGCCTTTATTCTCTGCTCGATGCAGTTTTTAAAAAATATAGTTGGATATGACAGATTGTATGTCCCTTGGTCTGTGGAGAACCTTGAACCAGAATAATGTAGAGGATAACATTTGAGGGAAAAAAAAGATGTTGCACTTGATCAGAGCAATAATAACCCAACAGGCAAAGAGCAATTAGGAAGGAGGAGCAAGGGGGACAGATCATTAAAAGGAACCAAAATGTGAAATTTGGGACCTTGTACAAACATCATGCAGTTACCAAGAACAAGAACTAATCTAGGATTTGCGACTGACTGTCAAAAGCTCACAAAACATTATGCTTGATGAAAGCAAGTAAATGAGAAAAAAATCTCACTTCAAAGTGCTTGCATGTTAAATGTGTTGAAGACATGAAAGCTGTGCAGATATTATGTCCTGCTAATGCCAAAAATGCTCATACATTTACATAGGAGTAGGTGATCAGATTTGATCTCTTGCCTGAGAAACCTCAAAGCAGTTGTTTTGCAAAATGATATTCATGAAAAGCAGTGAAAAACAGAGTTGCACTTGATCAGAGTAATAATGACCCTGCAGGCAGAGTACAGCAATTAAAGGAGAGTCCAGGGGAGAGATGAGAACTATTAACAGCCACAGAGGACCTTCCCTCCTCTCATTTCACTCTTTCGTGCTAGCAATGCTATACACTGATGAAAACATTAGTGGAAATACTGAAAACCACTAATTACAGACAGAGGGGGGTGATGGGGAGGGAAGCAGAGGGAGAGATGAAGATCCCTTGTGCTTCAGAGACATTTCCTGTCCAATTTAATATGTTGCATCAGTTATTTTTGATCTGCTGTTTCTTGCATAAAATTGTGAGTTTTTACATCAAGTCATGATTCCACGGGGTTTACTGATTGAACCCAGGCCACATCACCTAAACTACACTGAAAATTAAAAAGGAAACTTGGCAAGCATTAAACAGTGGGGTGCTCTGAACATGCTTTATTATCACTGACATAATGACCACTGGTGCAGTTTCTCAGACCTCTAATTATTAATAATAAATTTATTTTCTCTTAAATTTACTAATTGGTCATTCTATGCTACATACAATTATTTGTCTCATTTTTAATGAAAAGGGTTACTTTTGACACTGTCAGTGACACGGCTCCAGGCAGTGTGTCATTTCAAAACTATTGTGCATTGAATGGTGAGAACACAAATAATTACATGGTTGGACAGTTACACAAAAAACATGACTAGGTTTTTAGGTTTTTGACAATAAAAGTGGTATTT
The DNA here is from genome assembly GCA_029823295.1 of Pseudamia nigra. Taxonomy (NCBI): domain Eukaryota; kingdom Metazoa; phylum Chordata; class Actinopteri; order Kurtiformes; family Apogonidae; genus Pseudamia; species Pseudamia nigra. Next base: position 19,019 of record JAQQAE010000015.1, on the reverse strand, counting down.
TATTGAAGCAACTCAGTTGGTTTTTAATAACTACCATATGTAATGCTTAACAAATTTATTAGACCACCCAATGTACAGGCTATGCCTGGGCTGCCATAAATTAAAAGTATTCATAAAGATGTATTGTTATTTTTTCAATAAGATGCCAAATTACTATTTATTTATTTGCATTCCTGCACAGAAAAAAATTGTTTTAGTGCTTGTGTCCAGTTAAGGCCAGTGTGCCAGCTCAAATTTCAGTGTAGAAATGTAAATTCATTTTGAAATTCCTCACCCCTGTTCAAAATGGTAAAACATCAAGAACTTACTGGAAAGAAAATAATCTGCATTCAAGCACTTCATGACGCTAGATGGTCAAATGCACAAACAGGATAGGTGGTGTAATTAATTTGTTGAGCACTGTATTTTATTTTAATTGAACCGAAGCATAATAATTATCTGATCATTGCAGCCATGTCTCTTACACTAATATGTACAGATGTCAAGGAATAGTTTCCAGGTAAACAAATCAAAGCTAAACATAGTATTTGTTTCCAGTATCTCTTATGGTGCTTTGTGTTCCGTTATCATGGCCATTACTGTTTAATAGGATGTAAATGGCTTTGAACCTCCTGTGTATTAGGTCATTCAGCGGTTTGTGGTTTGTCCTTCTGAAACACCAGATACACAGTGACACTGACACGGAATTGTTTTAGTGGTCAGTCAAGTTAATTGAGATTGATTGGGCTGCTTTACCCACAGGAAATGGTTTTGATTATTCTGCACAGAGCTGTGCAGAATTCTTAAAGTATACTTAGGACTATCTGAAATATGCATTGTGGGGAGTAAGGAATACTGTACCATTCTGGAAAAATGCATTGCTGCTGAAAATAATAGTAAAACTTGTCACAGTGCAGTGATTTTGGTACATAATGTCCTGTTTGAAATAAAAGCTCTGAACAGAGATACCTATAGCAGAGAGAGGAATCATTCTTAAGCTACAAAGGTCCAACCTTGCTTTCACAGGTCAGTACAGTTAGTTCAGGAAGCTACAGAGACTAATTCTAAATGGCCTGTGTGGGAAAGGTTACCCCAACAGGGTCAAGCATCAGCATTATTTCAAATGTCACTGATATGATGAGGACAGTGTGCATGTTTGCGTCTACTCTGGTGTGTAAGTGTGTGTTGGCTTATGAGCTACTGTGTCAGTGGTAGAGAAGAGATATCATACCCTGGCCTTAAAGTCACATTTAATTGGTGTATTCCCCCAAGTAAATAAAAAAGGTGACATTTTCTCTTTGGTGCCTGGACCGGAATTCTAAAAACCGGTGGGCCGAGGTCCCTGAAATGTCAAGGAGGAATAATTTTCATCACATACTTTGCCAGCTTTTGTACTTTGTCCCTGCTCTGCTCTGGGAGACTCAGAAAGGTCACCTGCACATTTGACTTATTTTATGTCAACATTTGGCTGAGAATCAATGCAGCTCTTCGTGATCAAAGATAAGTAGGACACTGCTAAGTTTTAGGGTTGGTGCAGGGTACTTCTATATTTGGAGCAATAGATGAAGATTTAGATGTCGAATTTCTACCTCCTTCTTGCATCATCCATGGTTAGGTATTTTTCTGCCACACACGCAAGTACAAACTCTTACACACAAATACACATCCAGAGACTGTGCCCCCTCCTGGCATAGTAAACAACTTTAAGCACCCTGGAAAACAAACAGATAAAAGCATGCTTTTGACATGAAAACATGACAATTTCCCTCTAAGAGCCTCTCAGAAAAATAAATCCTGAGAGAGAGAGAAAAGGCTTTACTGACAAGAACAGACATCATTGACTAAATCCATGTTATTTATCATTTGGCAAAGCTCTATGGCCAGCTTTAGGCCAGTACGCTCGCCATGAATTACTTGCGGTAACATCAAAACACTGTCATGTAACCATTCAGGCATCGAAGCAGCTTCACAGAGGCAGCATATTTGTCCACTGGCACATAATGAAATGATTTCAAACACCAATACTCGATCTGTTTGGAAGCATTTTTTCTGTCTGTGCATTTGTTCTCGCTCTGTTTCTCTGTGAGTTACATGGCATATCAAGTAATGCTAATCAAATCCAGGCTGCACAGGTTTGATGTATTCATTGACAAGGATTTGTCAGCACTATTTTTCCTCTGAACAGGACTTAACATTCAGAACAGCGCAAACACCTCTCCTCTTAAACCCTTCCTTGTTTTAGGATTTATGACTTATGGTATGTAGGCCGGAGCAGAAACTGGAGGCTTGCTCAACCTTTGATGTCAGTGTTGTGGAGGTTGATAATCTTTGTGGGTTATGTTTTACACTTTGGTAACAGTGTGTTAATGCAGCTCAGTCAATGTCATTATCTAGTGTGAGAGTTTTTTTTTTTTTACATTAAAGCAAATGCTTCTAAATCAAGATCATTTGAAGAATAATAAGACATAGAGAGATAAAACAGCATGTAACTGCCGAAGGAAATATGAGAGCAATAAACAAGGGATTAGGAAAAGAATGCAATGAAAGCAACATGAAATTCAATGCTCTAATTGTCTCACTGTCAGTACCTTGTGGTAAGTTCAAATGTTCATGCGCACAGGCAAACAAGCACGCTGATGTAACACAATACATTTGTAGGAGGATTTTTTTAGGAGAGAAAACAAAAAATGACTGGAAAACACAACCTATACAGAGTCGAACTCCATCAGAGCTGCAAGGCAAACAAACCAATTAGAAATGCATTTGCAGTAGAGACTGAAATTTAAAAGCAATAAACTATCAGGCAGATAGTCAACCCCCAAAATTAGATACACACACTAGATGTATATTATCTCATCTCCCAGTTAACAAGCAAGTGCTCAATTAACAAACAAGCGACTTAACAAGCTCTGATTGTTTAACGATGGGTCGTATTAGGAACATGATTTTTAGACTGATGATTTATTCCAAACTCAAGGGGGCAATCTGGATGACATCTAGATATCACCATTTAATTTGCACTGATGGCACTCCCAATAGGCACATTTTGGTGATTGCTATTTTGGTCATAAAACATGCAAAACACAGACTCAAACATAACCTGTAACTAATGTAACTCACATAAAAAAATGTTTCCATTGTACTGTACGTTTCTGCAAACCATCTCAATAATACAGGAAGCTATAAAACTCCCCACCCAGTTTTGAAATTGACTGTGACCGTGACCTTTCTCCTGTAAGGTCACATCATGTCTGGAATCAGCATAGTCAATAACCCTAGTAGCTAGAAATGTATGTAAGTCAAAGTGCAGTAATTTCAGACCTTAATGAACTTCTTCTAATGGAAGAGGAAAACCTCCAGCAGAACCGGTGGCTCTGGGTCGGTAGCCGTCTGCCTCGACCCGTTGGGGTTAGTGGACAGAGGACAGGCCATCGACTGTGTATATTAGTGGACAAAATGACCATGATGACCATTAGTTTCTGAAGCGCCATTTTGGGGCCAATCGGGTTGTCTCTTCCTGGACGACATCTTGAAGCCAAAAACAGTATGAAACCATATTTGGACAAACGGTGGCGGCCCTACCAGAGCGTAGCATACCAGGGTGCTCATGGGAAAAATAATACTAGCTGCTAGCTTACTGACACTGTACAATTTCACCAGGCACTGTCAAACAAAGTCATATTATGTTATTCTTAGTGTAAACAATTACCCACAACTGCAGTTAAGTGTATTTCAGGTAAAACTATATCCATATTGAATAAATAAAAGATATGAAGGTCTGACTTCACTGGCGAGTTGAGTTACCATGGTAATATGTCAATCAAACCCCACCACTGCAGTGATTTATTGGATTATTTGCTGTAATATCTTAATTACAGAGCAAAAAGTTAAAGATGGACCACCGCATTACTTATTCGAGGGTCTAAATAAAACATTTGAGACCATAGTGACTCATGACAAAAATGAATTCGCTTAGTGTTTTTAGGGAGAAGTCCATTGTAACTTTATGGGAATCAGACTTCTTGGAGCCAAATGTACAGTCCCCCAGCAGTCACCGGTGGTATTACTACTTAGAATCAGTATAGCTTTTTCAGAATCAGAATAAAAGTTACTTCTGCATCAGTCTCATTATTCATGTGCCAAGTTTGATTAGTTTGAGTCCAGGAATTTTGGCGATACATTACTGAATGTTCAGATGGATAGTGCTCTCCACTACACCCCCCTCCAACTTTGGTTGGGTACAGCAGGGTTCTGCAACCTGCGGCTCACGGGCCACATGTGACTGTAGTAGCATTAGTAGTGATTAAAAAAACTACAGAATGAACAAAATCATTGAGAAAATGAACATCATTAAACAACGTAATAAATTAAATCAAAAGTGAAAAAAGACTAAGAAAATGAACAAAAATAAGCAACATTCTTATGAGTTCACAGTGATATTGATCATTAACCTCAGTCACCCACATTGTTCCAGTTTGTCTTTGAGCCAGGTGAATATTTTGTGAATCTATGCCAAATTTTGTGACATTCAGTCAGAGTGCGACTGAGATAAAGGAAATGGAGAGCTACTGTACCAGCCAATAGCCATGTACACCATCCCATATAAATGCATCTAAAAATGTGTTTGATTTCTAGATATCTGTAAATTGGTCTTTTAACCATTATTGTCACCTGTCAACCATCTGTCAGATAAATGTCATAAATAATTTAATGTTTTTTGTTAAAAAAAACATGCACTAGGGGTTAGGTAAATTTGTCACTCTAAATTGTCCATAGGTATGAATGTGAGTGTGAATGCACCCCCTGACCCCCGTGAGGATTAAGGGGTAGGAAATACATGGATGGATGGATGAATGTTACTGGCTGCACTTGGTGAGGTTTATGAAAAGGTATTAGAGCTTAATATAGAAAATGTCTTGAAGGGTGGGATAAAAACATATTTGCCACCTATTTAATAGTATGTAAATCAAAACATGATCTTTTCCTAAATGTTAAAAAAAGTCTGAGTCAACAAACCACAGATGCAAAAATGCTTTCTGAAATACACTGACATTTTACTGTATGTATGTGCTTTGACAGCGTTATTCCTGGTGATTGGGTTGATTGTCAACTCTAATGACTAGGGTTTATATTTAGCAACAAAACCATGATTTGTCATGGTTGCATATGTGGTCCAGACTGTGTGGTCCAGGTAATGTAATGTTAAGTGCATAAACTCTTACTCTGATGTTAAAGTGTGCTCTCTGACATAGAGAAGCCCCGTCTGAAGCATAGCTTCTGAAGACCCTCTGCTCTTCTCTCCTTTTGTTCTTCTGTTTATCATTAAACAGACCAAGATCATATAGGAGACAAATGGGATGAAAGAGAAGACGAGTGCGACTGCTGCCTTCAGGCATTTCAGCCACTCTCTTCTCCTCTGTGAACGGCAGTCATTTTGAAATAGCTGGGACAAATGCCTTATGTGATGATTTAAAGAGCCCTCATTATGACCGAGGCATTTCCTCTGCCATTTTCCCACCGCATTATGACAATTAACCTCAAGACTCACACTAGAGGAGTACGCCTAAAAGGTTCTCTGAGTTTAAAGGTCTTAATGAAAGTGTTTCTGGAAGCAGCAAAGTTGATTTTACACTGAAAGCAACAGGTGCAACCTGGCTTATTTGCACATTATAATGTCTGTTATTATTGCTTTCCTGTGCTGTAACAAGAGACATTTTGACAAAGAAAAGTTTTCCTTATTTTTCAGCAGGAAAGCGGAACGACTAGCAACCTGGGGAAGGGTGGTATTTAATAGTGACATATTTCTACCTTGTATCATTTTTTTTTTTACCAAGTAAAAGTTTAGCTCAGATTAAAAATGTTTTTTCAACACAATAGTATAAATATTATCATTACAACAGTAACCACAAACAATACCAATGGATAAATACACAAATATTGCAATCCAGTTAATATGGTTATTCAAAATAGGTTATGATGCATAAATCAGTGCAATTTGTAAAAGATTTAAGTGACCCCACAGAAAATATTGGTTTTAGCTTTACACATGTATGTACACAGAATAGATGAAACCAACCAGAGAAGAGTTTAAGACAAAAAAAAAAAAAAAATCCAGTCAATCTAAGTGTCTGTATACCTAGCGACCAATGGGTGTGATTTATGCAGTCAGAAATAAACTCTGACGCCCGGTATATACAATGTCCAACATTTATGAAGAGCAGATTGCTATAAACCAGTGAAACAGTTGCTGAATGTAAGCAAAGCTGAAAGTTGGTTCAAGCAAAGTTATGATATTTAACTTCTGAATAATACTTATGTAACACTTACATGATGTGACCATTTTAGATTCAACCCCAAGAGATGAGATTTTGAGATGGATGTTTTTAAAAGAACAGATGTTAAATCTTTGACTTCTAAAAATTACTTGGCTTTGATATGTGTGTGTTTAACACTGACAAATGTTTTCTACTGAAGGAAACAAGAGGGAAATAGTTGTATCTACAATGTATGTATTACACATATACATATACATATATAGTATGTAAATGTGTAATGCCACATTTAATAGATGATGACAAAGATTGCTAATATAAAGAACAAATGTAGTCCGCGTACAGAAACCTGGGGTGCACCACCGAATAGCTGTTGTGACACTCTGTTGTGCAGAAATAAGCCTGTTTGGCTATAAATAAGTTGATATTGTGTTTTCTGCAGTGAAAACATGTCACACCCAAACAGTAAACGGGGAGAAAAATGTGACATATTGTAGGTTGTACGAGTTATGCCTTACTGCTCTGGTAGTACATATTCATCATGTTTGTGACAAGTGGAGGATGATGTTTTTAATTGGTACAACCTTCAGTGGCACAGAAGCCTGGCCTTAAGGGACCAGGCACAGTGTATCAGTATCTGTCTATGTGAAAATATGCGCTGTATGTGTGTCTGAACGTGTACTTGAGCACGTATGAGTTTAAACGTGTTCCAATAAGCATGAATGCCAAAGTTGTGTTAGATCTAAGTTTCTCAGAAAAGAAGTGTAATTTTCAGGTGAATGATTAATAGTTACAAATAGCTTTGCTCTCAACAGAAGCAGAATTTGCTCAAACCTTGTTTTCTCCAAAAATACTTCAATCTTTACCACCTCCATCATTTACATCAGCGACTTAAGAAAACTCAGGAATATATTTACACATGTTGAAATTCTGTCTTGTGGTGTTGTCAGAACTACAGCAGATGAACAAATAAATGCCGAGAAACACTAACTATGTGCATTATGCATGTTTGACAAAAGGCTTTACCTGCCACGCTAGTCTTTTCTCTTTTACTGCACAGCTTTCCTCTGCGCACACATTAGGGGACCCTCGCTAATGAAACCCACCTCTTTCCCATACACACACTCAGACATACACACACATGCACTGGCCCCCTTAACTAATGAACCCAACCTTAAACACATTTGCATCTTTCTAAATTAGCTTGATTATTTCAGGGTAATTAGCATAAGCGTATGGAAATTAAATTGGCTATAGTGGCGTGGTGGCTTCAAGGTGTTTTTCCATGTGATGTGTGGGTAATGGGCTGCATTTGATGATTTCTTACAAGATATGTGTTCTTCGTACGGGAGTGAAAGACTGCGGTGATTCCAGGCCCCAAAACCTGGGAGATATTTAATCTGATAGAAACTTTATTACATTTGTTTAAAATTCAATTAAAGTGAAAGCTCTTGTCATATTACAGTGATTAATGGGATAAAAACATCTGAATTACATTTAATGAAGAAACTCAGCTGGACATGACCCACAGTTTCATGCTCAGGATGAAGCAAACGAAAAGATGATCATCAGTCATTACTTTAAAAGACACAGTTTCAGGTCAGTAAACTACTAATCGCTGTTATCTAATGCTAAATTTGTATTTTTTGGTAAAAGTTTGACCATACACACACTAAATATGAAATTGGAGTACTGTAGTAATTTAGTTTTAATATATTTAGATTTAAGAGGGTGTGTGTCATCTTCCCTCATCCTTTCCCATGATGCCCCCTAGTCCCTCATACACTCATACACTAATAAGCCAGCCATGGATTATTAATTGATATGTTCAAAGTCCTCTGCCTGATGTGAACCCCCCCCCCCCAAACCACCACCATGGCTAATGTGAACTTTGTGAACTTCTATTCTCTCATGTCCACAAGACAGCCAGTTATGAAAGCAAAACGTAATTATTTGGATTATTTTCTGTAAGTGGAATTAAAAGCTCTGCCCAGCTACAGTACATATAAACATCTATTTATGTTTCTAGCATTTTCATATGTTGATGAAAATTTTAATTTGATGAAGCTGATTTGTATTTCTGAGTTCTGGCACTTTGTGACACATCAGTGAACTGTGGTCTTTTCTCTAACATGGCAGTATTCACAATTAAGATACAACAAAAGAAATCATATACTGTAGATTTTACAAGCTGTTGTCTTGCCAAAAATCATCTTTGGCTGCATAAATAAGAGAAGCCAACCTTTGGTCTGCTGATGTTAAGGGTCAAAACAACTCCGCTTGATAAAGAATACTACCATGGTAACAAAATACTACAGCTCATGTGTATTTAATTGTGTTTTGTATTCACTTTATTGCTAGTTTTAAGCAAAGACATTTGTGCCTAAGCCACATCTAAGCCAGTGAATCACAAATTACCTGTGTCCTCAATAGCACCATGAAATTTGCCTAGGCAGAAATATAAATTGCATCAAGTGTGTACCCTAAATCTGGCTGCACAGACACACAACCACCGTAAGAAGCTGTAGTAGAGACAAACCTCTGAGCTTAAGGTTTATGGCCCATATCCTTCTCCGAGTTAATGAATCAAGAGTTGCTCAAGTGCAAACTGTCACAGTGTTATAACAAATGTGTGGAAGAAGGGCTATATTAAGTATGATTTTCCACTCCCAGTAACAAAGGAATCTACACATGGACTGGATGTACATGTACTCAAGGGTGTCTATATATTTACAGTAAAGTATACATGAGAATAAGTTCATTCATGGCTCACTGACTTTTGCTTCATCTGTCTCTCTTTTTTTTTTACATAGAAGCACAAACACAAGTCTGCACATAAATATCACTGATATATGAAACTGTCTCGTGCCATACATTGGGGGTAATAATAACATTTATGAGCGTGATACTGTTTCAGAGGGGAATGCTGGAGGTTATTGATGAGTCTCACTGTGTACCATTACTTATGAATGAAAAGAAGGTGAAAGAGAGATGAGAAGAAGGTATAGATATTATGGCCTCATCCCTTGAAGTATATTTCATCAAAGCTTGTACTGAGCACCATAGACATGGCTTACCTACACATTCATATCTTGGTTCAACGACTATATCTAGCTTTTGAACCAAGTGAAACATAATTAACCACTGCAAAGTCATAGCTAATTGGAAGAGGTGGTAGTTATTTTTATGTATTTCATGTGTAGTGTAGCTACAAATTACATGTGAAATTAATCATGTCTACTTGTTAAATCACTTTGATGAAAGGAGGAGGAAATAACACACACAGGGAGAAATGTGGTACTGTTAATGGCAAAGGAAGCCCAAGAAAGCAGGGACTGTTCAATATATGTAAATTGCCGCAGCAATTACATTTTGTTAGAAGCCTTATCAATTTCTTGATTTTTGTTCTGAAGAAATAGAATTCGTACGTGAATGATTCACTATGTTTTTAAACAGTTTCCACGATTGAAGGGTAGGATGATGTTATGTATGGCTTTAGGTTTAAGTCATAAAAGTTGGGTTAAGCCTGTTTGTGTTACACTTCTGACAAATGAAAAAAAAATGAAATGACCTCTTTACCACTACCAGTCAAAAGTTCAGACACATGTTCTCCTTCAGTGTTTTTTCTTTCTTTTTATTATTTTTATCATTGTACATTAACCTCTTAAACCCAGAGTCCATTTCTGTGAATATGACATACCTACAATAAATCATGTGTTTCTCAGCTTCTGCAAGACTTATACGTCTAATCTTAGTGTCAGATGGAAGTGGGGCCCTAGTAGTGATTACTGTTGATGTGAAAATCTGAAAATAAATTATACTCAGTGATGGTAAATGAGGTTTTAAATACATAATTCTGTATTCTGCCTGAAAAGATCCACACATTTACATCAAATATACATTTAAATTTGGTTTATGAAGCACAGTGTAAGAAAAAGCAAAGATTCAGTGGAGTTGCTATCTTTTGACTCTTTGTACATAATGGCTTGTTGTGTGGGCTGTGGTTTGTTGATCTGAAACTGGTCTAGATATGTTTTAGCTGAGATTCTGACGATTATGGAGGTGTATAGGATGTGTGGTTTTAGACGGCAGGAGCTGGAAATATCGGTACAATTACACCTTGCACCCGGATATGGGGGCAATTGAGTTTAATAGGTTTTAATACTGGAGACATCCAAACTGTGAAAGAACACATATGGAATTATGTAGCAAACAAAAGAACATTAAACTATTTTGCTTAATCCAAAATAAAACTTGTGTTTCTCTCCATTATATGGACTTATACATTAATTGTTGTAACACTAATAAGGCTATCGATGATCCTTATGAGAGCCAGTTTCAACAAAGCATTTGATGGTTTTGGAGACTGCACATGGGAACATGTTATTTGTTGTTGTTATTTGCTATTTTTACTGATCTTAATTTCTTAAAGTAACAAGAAGCTGTGAAATGGCGAATCCCTCATCCAGTTATGGGAAGCATGAATTGCAAAGATGATATAGGTAAAAATAGCTTCTTTGCAGAAATTGATGCTGTGACTTAATTAATATGAAGACTTATGTAATGTAATGTTCTGGTTTTACTTTCACATCTTGAATAAAACCAGGACTAAGATATTCTGGCTTAAATTAATCCACACTTATCCACTTAACTTGACTCACCTACTTAACTTGACATTAACTAGTTCCAGACTAGATGGTCTCAGACTAAGGTAATCAAGGATAATTCAAATGATCTGTTGGAAACCTGACTGGTGCAAAAAAGAGAATACTCTGAAAACCTGGAGTGGAATATTTCCATATAAGCTTTAGCAGTGTGTGTGTGTGTGTGTGTCTGTGTAAAACTGGAGTTTGACCTCTGACCTTTAATGCAGAAAATAAAAAAAATATTCAAAGAACTTTAGTGAAAGTAGAAAGACACAAAAACAAACAAATGAATTAATGGGAGAAAAAGTCATCACCTGGACCATTCGACATCTTCAGGTTCCCTCGTTACATTAATCACTCACTTTGATGTGTGTGTTTTGTGACACAGCAGTTCCTATATGGATTTTAAAGGTTATGTGGAAAAACATTGAAATACATAAAAAAAAAACATTGCTTATGGGGAGCATTTCAAAACAGGTGGATAACTGAAAGCCAATTGTCCTTGGAAGGTATTTCAGATGACTATCTGGACAGTTTAGGGGGGGAAACACTCCAATACTCATTTAATATAAGATTCAATTTAAGTTTTGGTCTCAACTCTGTAACTCTTAGGTCTAATTCTGAAAAAGATGACCTGAGCTTGGACCAGATGTTGGAGGAGGTGGAGCAGGGGCCAGAAACTCAGCTCACTGCACCAGTAGCAGCAGCAGCGAGTACCTCCAACGCAGACAGCAGGACAAGAGGGACAAGGCTGATTATATGGATGAGAAACTAGTTATAGAATTCCATGAATGTAAATTATAATGCTGTATATAAAAGGAGAATCTGAACTCAGGATGAAAATCCTTCATGTTGACTTGTCTCTCAAGAGATAGAGAGATGGACATGAAGACGCAGCAGAGGCAACATGTCCGTGTTTTTTGCAACAATGCCCCTATTAACCATGTGTTTTTGTGAAGTGAAAAATGCAGCAACAATTCAACTAAAATGTATTAGAGCAAGAAATCATCTTTTATTATCCAAACAAAACGCATAATGCAGATAACATAAAATTTAATGCATAAACTGAAATAACCAGATGCAATTACTTGTGTCACTTATTTAATCTTTCAAGACACATTTTTATGAAAAATTTTTGCAAAACACAGGTGTTTCTGTGTGTCCAGTTATGTCACTGGTCACCTCCATTATGGGAACATGTACTAATATTCAGTTGGTGGGTCTTACAAAAAAAAAAAAAACATTGTGTGGGATAAGTCTTATCTTATCTTATCTTATCTTATCTTATCTTATCTTATCTTATCTGTATCATAGGTAATAAACTTTGGATATGTGACCTTAAAATTGACTGTGATCTTGACCTTTTTTATTGGAGGTCACAGCATATTTGGAATTAGCATAGTCAATAACCATGGTTGTATATGACTTTTTCAATTTCACTACATACAGTAGCTAGAAATGTATCCAGGCCAAAGTGCAAGGTCAAACTCATTTGAGTGAGAGCTGCCCTGGAGTCACATCGGTCGCGTGTTAAAATAGGGTGTCTCAAGCTGTAGTAGTTTTAGGTCTACAGGTCAAAGTATGTGTTTGAAATTATTATTGCTGGGATGTAGCTGATATGCAAATTAGGTGATGGTTGCTATAGTAACCCCTTCCCCTATCCTGACTACCCATGTGCTAAGTTTGGTGAATTTGGGTGCTGTGACTGGAGGTACACAAGGGAATGAAGGACTGTCTTTGCTCTTTACTTAATTGTTTCTTGCCATAATATGGATTTGTACAGTAGTTGTAGTAGCACTAATAGTGCTGTTGACTCTGTACTGACCCTTCCTCTGCACAAGATGGTCTAAAGCAAATTAAGGAGGCAAAACATGGCACAAATTAAGTCTTGACAAGACACACTTACAGTATGATTTGAAAACCGTTTTGTGTAACTACCTTCTGAATCTGATGAGAAAACTGTGCAAAGCTGTCATCAAAGCTAAATGTAGCTGCTTTGGACAATCTAAAATATAAAACATCTTCTGGGGTCTTTAACACTTTTTCTTTACTATGTAATTCCATGAGTGTTCTTTTACAGTTTGAATATCTTCAGGATTAATCTACAATGTGGAAAATAATCAAATAAATAAAGAAAAAATATTATTAAGATCATAACATGAGACAGGCATTCACTTGAATAAACAAGATCATCACTTTGACTGCAATAATGAATAATTTTACACATAAACATCTGGAATAATGTGATAATGGGACAAAATCACACAGGCATAAATCAATCCATCTGTTTTCATTTCGGGTGAGAAAATGGATTTTTATTGAGGCTTGTGTGCTCAAACATGAGTTAAAGTTCTGCACATACACCAAC
>JAQQAE010000014.1:0-60916 GCA_029823295.1 Pseudamia nigra | reverse complement strand
TAAAACCTGACATTTACCAAGTGCACGAATCCAAGGGAGCGGCCACCATAACCAATCTGGACTGGTATCACTACTGTTGTGTGTTTGGGGTTTTTCTGGCAGTTTTGATATTCAGAGTTAGCAGGGCAGAGGTTGGGATTAACGGTGGTGAGACGTCAGGCTAGCGCTTCCACATTTTTACTCGGCCAAGTAAAATCACCCTGGGTTAGTACAGCTGGGTAAGACCCTTGTCTAAATCTTAGGGGGATTAGGACCCTATGAATCGGAGGGCTGAGTCCTAGGTAACTAGGTTATATAGGATATTAATAATACGGGATTTAACACCAGGCTGCAAACATGTTTATTTCTGCTCTCAAGCTGAACATATTAACATAAGACTCTATGGGGATTGCCTCACATTTGAAGCCAGCCCCCAGTGGACACTGAAGGCACTGCAGTTTATGACAGCCTGTTTATGACTAGTATTTGAAGCTCTTTGTGTCCTGTGTCAGCACACTGGTCATGGAGTACTGGAGGTGAAGGCCCTGACCTGCTGCTAATAAGCTCCCCATCAGACAACACACCTCCGCTCCTGTGTGACTGGGAGTTGGTCAGTAGCCATTCAGTCTGTCTCAGAGCAGTGGTCACAGAGGACTGGAGGTACTGGCTCTGACTGGGAGCTTATCAGCAGTACTGGAAGTGAAGGCTCTGACCGGCTGCTGATTAGCTCCTGGTCAGAGAGGGCCCATAAGTTCATTCCATGACAGATGTTCTGACATGGGACCCAACAGCTCTGAACACCAGTCATGGATGGTGAGAAGTACTTCTTCTGACCGGCAGAGTGGTGCCAGCTTTGACCAGCCTCTGTTGTTTTCTTCTTTCTCTTTCTTTCTGTGTAAGCCATAGCTAAAGGAGGAATTGCTCATTTTTCTCTGTGGATCTTTGTTTCTCAGCCACTGCCTACAACTGCAGCAGCATGTATCCAACATGTACTGCAGGTGTGAGAAGTATCTTGAGTGTGTGCATGAGAATGATTGAGAGCCAGCATATCACTCATTTGTGGAATTGAGTTGGAGCGTTGGAAATGCTATGGATTTTTGAAAATCATACTGCCGGCTGTAGATGATGCAAAGGGAAACACCCCCCCCCCAGGACTGTATTAATGCCCTACCAGGATTCATTGACAGTTTCAACAATTGTGACTAAGCAAAGTTGACGTACTGCAGCTTTAACTCACGGCTCAGCCATGAGGTTTCTTCTTGGTATTTCTTCACAAAAAAGAAGAAGATTATTCCAGTTTGACAGAGCTTTGCATTTAAAGGATCTTTGACCAATTTCTTTGACTATTCTGGAAACAGAAAAAAATGCATTGTTGCAATGTGGGAGGGGTGATTATGATGAAACTAAGAACTCTTTCAAATACGACAATTGAAATGAACACATTTGGTTTGGTAAACACTATCTACATAATCAATGATAGAAAGTATATTATCTGAGAAATATTTTTATTAACTTGGAACGAAAAACAGGGAACAAAACTACATATTCACAAATTAACCAAAGCTGATCAATGCTCATAGTATAAAATGACATACAAGTCACTGTACATTTAACATCATTTCTTTTTCAAATTAACATTTTTCCCTGCCATGCAAATCCTATATTGCATGGATGAATTACTTCATATCTCATCATCCATCTCTTGTTGTATGAAGTTTGATTTTAGCCAGTAGGCTAGTAAGCCCAAACTAAATTTCCTAAAATTTAACAGCCTTTACAGTGAAAAGCAATGGAAAAACCAGTACTGGATTATTAGATAACTGACCATGACGTCATGGTGTGCTGTTGCATAATAATAATAATAATAATAATAATAATAACGATGATAATAATAATAAAATAATGTTGATGAGGCTTCAGCCTACACCAAGGAAAGGCACGTCAGTGTATTCCATTATGACCAGTGTTAGTACGCCCCTGTTTTCAGTCATTTTCCGTCTCCCTCCTTTTCATCTGCGTCTCCTCAGTCGTCGTCTGGATCTGCGGCACACAGGCACAGACCGCTCCACCAACACTGCCTTCATACGTACCGAAATAGGCGTCAGAGCTCTACTTCAGTATAAAAATGGATTCATGAACATATTTTGATCGACGGTGCACTCATCGCTCTCTGTAAACGGGAGCTGGTAAAAGAAGATGAGCGTGTTCTCTTCGCTTGACAAGGCTCTGCTGCTGTGTGGGGGAGTGGGTTACATCCTGTGGCGTTTCCTGTGTTTGTAAACTAGACGCTATCGAAAACGTCGGGCGAGTGAGGCTGAAAGGTAGATATGATCTTTGCATTCTGTACTCGATGTTCGGTGGATTCGGTTCGTACATTCGGTAGTCTGCTGATTTTTCGGTAAAACAATGTTCAGGAAAGGCACAAAAGTGAATTCCCTAATATTTCAGCGTCAGGGTTAGCCAGTGCTAGCTAGCTAACAAACGTTAGCTGGATCACAGGGAGGGGGAGGCAGTCGCAGCGACGGCCATCACGAATGTCTTTATCGCTCAATCTTGTCTTTAACCAGTGGACCGTGTGTTCCAAATTGTTTTACGCTACAATATGCATTGTGTCTTTATGCAAAAATGCACTCCTTTGTCCCGGTTACATCAGACGGATTATTTTCAGGGCACGATAAAAATGTTATTTTAGCAGGTAGTTAACGTTAATGTTAAGTGGGCGAGGGCGCCAGCGAGCAGCTAGCTGCTGGCTAGCTGATGTTAGCCAGACTGTTTAACATCAGCAAAACTAATGCTAGGGTGGGTTGTAATGCACGGGCCATCTCAGTGTTGAAAAATTACACAAATGTTCAAAGCATCATATGTTAGGGTTGTTGCATTTCTTTTGCTGGCAATTGCCACAACTAAATTTAATAATGCAACATAACACACCAGTCTTTTAATAGCTTTAACGACTGTCGGCGCTAGCTCTCTGTTTTTTTAGCAACATTAGCTGGCTAATCTGTTGACGGTGTAAGCACTGAAACATGTTAATATATTTATGTTATACATGTTAACTGTTTTGCTGCCGAAACCTTTGTATTGAACACTCAAATCTAAATTGCACCACGATGTGGCTTAAAATGAACCCAAAGCGTCGGCACAATGACCGAACCATCTGGCTTTGCATCGGCTGTGCCCTCAACCTCAAGCAGTTTTTTTCCAAGAAAATTGATGGCCTCCGTGCAAGATCCACGTTAAAAGTGAGAACCATGCTACAAACATGAACCATCCAACATTTACACGACAGCAAGACAAAGCTTTGTTTTCTGATGTATGCCATGGACTGCCTGAATATTCGACTATTGTTTTCTGCATTTCCTCTATAATGAATTCAACATTCAGTTGAATTTCACACCTATGTTGGGCAATTAGACCAATAAATATATCAGGTTTTCACATTTACGGACTTTCTTTCCAAAGCTGAACATAAGATAACTGTTAGTAATGTAGTAACAGGGTTTCCCTACAAGTGTGCAGTGCTTCAGAGTATCTGAACAGGACTCAAGCCAGACAGAAAAAAAACTCCACTGATCAGGTTTCTGTATCACTCTACACAGAAAAGATGCCATATCACTCTAAATTACGCATTTTTGGAGGTAAACTTTTTTTGCACGGATTTGTTGGGTTGAGACATTTTCTCAGTATTGTATTGATGTAGAACTTAAATTAAGCAGAAGTAGATTAAGCCACAATGATGTGGTTAAAAGCCATCGCAGCATCTACACTTTCTACTCGGTACACAATCTATGAAGGGATCTTGTGGAAACCCTGTTAAATTACCCAACAGATGAGTGTGTTAAACATCAGCTATACTTTTAATTGGGAACATTTTCAAATATTATCATGTGACATGTAACAGCAGGGTGTTTCATCCTATGTGAAATAATTGCATGTTAAAGTGTATCAACTTGGCTGTGGGTTGATTTTTGGGATTCAGATCATGCAGACAGTCCATCAGTTGCCTGAGTTGGTCAACTTAAGTTGCTCTAAAACAGAATAAGGAAAAATCAGAGGCCTAAAAAGTTGTGAAATCAAGTATCACTGTATACATTGTGGTTAGTTATAAAGGTTGGGTGTTCTACGATAACAATAACATATTATTAAACTGAATATAAGATACAACTATTGACATCATATTTTTTATAAATGAAGAATTACCGTGTGTTATGATTTGTGATGTTTTAATGTACACTTTGAAGATACAACCAATATTCTTGCTGGAGTTAATGTAATATGTGACACAGCCAGGGATGCTGTTGTTAAATGAATGCTTGTCTGTTTCATCCACGTCCTCCTCTTCCTCAGTTTTAATGCTAGATGACTGAGGTGGGAGTGGCATTCCACCAGCCCGACCATCCTGACTGACGGATCTCTGGATGACCTTGTCCCCACCCCTGTCCCTGCGCTCACATACACCGTTACCACAGCAATGTCACATCTGCCCAGCAGCTCAGTCCGCGACCATATGAAATGGGTTTGTTTTGAAAACACCAAAGTGGTTACAAATAACTTCACTTGCAGTCTTGTGTCACTCAGGATGTTGTCGATGATGAGTAGCTTGGCAAAAACCACATGACT
This sequence comes from Pseudamia nigra, assembly GCA_029823295.1. NCBI lineage: Eukaryota > Metazoa > Chordata > Actinopteri > Kurtiformes > Apogonidae > Pseudamia > Pseudamia nigra. The sequence continues at coordinate 56,317 of JAQQAE010000014.1, read as the reverse complement.
GGCAATATTGTCTTAGATGCACACCATTTCAAATTGCAGCCTGTTTTAAACATATCATTTTGTAGGTTAACTGTTGTTCTTAAATGTGCACCCTTTTTGTTTTACTTTCAGGCGGGGCTGCTAGGCTGCGAGGCTGTCCTCTCCAGCATGGCCTTAATGCAGGCTAGCTCGATGGCTGCTCCGCCCAAAAAAATGATGGCTCCACTTGGCCATGGACCCCCACAGAGAGAGGGACCTGACCGTGCTCCACAGAGCCATATGATCCTTCCATCTGGAATGAGCTGTCCACCCCTGGTAAGGACCATCTTGGGAATTGTTTTTATGATATGTTTTAATTATCCTTGCGGGTGTTAACCCATTGCCTTTACAAACACTTGAGCATTTTATGGTGGAAGGACATTCCCTCTTGCACTTAGAGTTATTCCACATTAAAGCAAACTCCACTACTTATTTTAGTTAAATTAATTGGAATATGAGTTTAAATCATTAAGTCATGCTTTTAGGATTGAAGGCCATATAATGTGTGACTGGTGATTATTTTACAAGGCCTTAAGGCTTCATCTTTATCACTGTGCAGAGCTGGTTGTTTTCCCAATATAATATCATGTGCAGTATCTTCAAGTAGATCATGTGTATACACAACATGGATGATTTTCCTTGGGCTTTATTACTTGTTACTCCTTTATTTAAAATTAGGAGCTGATCTGTCAAAAATAGAGAAATATATTTAACTGGCAGTTATATTATCACTTTGTTAATGTCCAGGCCTTAATGGGATTTTTGTGGAAGAGTTGATTAACCAAACATTTGCTTTTTTTTTTTTTAACTTTTCAGCTCATTCGGAAGGAAGGTGAATTCCAAGCTCCCCGCCTACTGGATGAGAAGGAGATGAGGGCCAATGAGGACATGCAGCAGAAAAAAAAGAACAGGAAATCAGTAACGCCCTGTAAAGTGAGAGAACAAGAAGGAAGGGGAGGGAAGGTCAGTGGGTAGTGATTACTAAATAGCAAGTGGACGCTGCTGTGAATGCACATTTTTGCTTATTACACAAAATGTGTATGTAGCTGTGTGCAGATGTTTTTGTCGAAGCGTTTAACTTCAGTCCGTCTGACGTGGAGCTTTCATGTGTGCACATTTTGTTTGTGTGGGGGTGGGGGGAGGAGTTCAGGGAAAATGTGGAGGGGGTGGAGGATCTCTGGAGAGGAAAGAGGGGGAGGGGAGCAGAGCGAAGCGGAGCACAATAACTGCAGTTGTGTGCATAACGGGAGCAGTAACATGAGGGCATTAGGCCATTGGAAAGGATTGTGGGTTAGTCTCAATTCAGATGTAAATGACATGAAGCAAAAAAAAAAAAGTCTTGTCATTCCCATAATTAATAAGAACATTGTAGTAAAGAATTTAAATTCGGTATACAAAACACCAAATTCTCCGTACCAACACAAGGATAATGTAAATACCGTCCTTTGCAGTAAAACGTTACTGGAAATTTATATTTTGATTGGGAAGCGGGTGTTTTTATGGTAAGAGGCATAACATTATTGGGTAGTAAGTTGTTGAATTTGCATATAAATATTAAAATCATATTTTTACTGTCTTCTGTAGGGTGCAGGTGGAGATGAGAACGGCCCATCATCCAAAGTGCAGAAAAACTTTATTTGTGATCACTGTTATGGAGCATTTAGGAGCGGATACCACCTGAAGAGACACATCCTCATTCATACAGGTATGAGCCGAGCTTAGAACAACTGAATTTTAAAGCCACAAACAGATTTCAATGCTTAATTACAAAAATCCTTTATTGAAAGAACCCCTAAAAGCTTGAGTGAATCTTAGACTGTGCAGCAATTGTAAGGTTTTGCAATGGCCTGTTTTGAAAACCATGTTTGGTAATAGTTTTTACCTCACAGCTAATTGGTGGTATCTGTGGGGACGATAACTAAAACTGGTGCTCTTCGGTTTAGGGGAGAAGCCGTATGCTTGTGCCGTATGTGACATGAGATTTATTCAGCGTTACCACCTGGAGAGACACAGCCTCATTCATACGGGTATGCGTCCTTTAACCGTACCCATATTACATAAACCAGACTACCACTGTAGTCTGTTACTTGAATCAATGGACAGATGCTCAGGGTTCATTTTCTATGTGGACAGTAATTTCCAACAAAGCCACCCTCCAAAGTCTGCCACAATTGTCTTATTGATACTGGTCCCCTACACCAGATAAAACCTGCAGAAGGCAAAAGTAATACAGTGTGGTCCAATAGTCTGAAGTCCACTATTAAAAACTCTTGTTTGAACATTTACAATACATTTTTCTCATTTTAATTGTAATCTTAGCATACTTTATGAAAGCAGTGTTTGAGAAGTTTATTTAAATGATTTTTGATCTGCTCACAGATTGATTTATTTTGTAGTTGGGGTCTGGTGAGTGTGGAGAAAATTGGCATCTCTTGGCTGTCATTAGTTCTGCTAAGACAGACATTTACTTCATATAGTTTGAAACCTCCCTCCTACGGTTTTGAAAATGATACTCATACTTTTATGCTTTCGGGTTGATATTGTTGAGCTCATTAATGTAGCTGACAACCTTATCTGAACTTTTTGATGTCACTTTTAAATATGTGTATTCATAAGGTAGGTTCACCCGCCCAGGCATTTTCACTTGCTGTGTCTTAAGACCTCTTCTCTGGACTGTGTGAATGTGTACATACTGTGCATGATAACTTTAACCATCTTAATCATTTAGGTGTGGGACTAATGAATAGTGACTTGGTTATTTGATATTAATTCCTGGCAGAGCCACCACTAAATTTTTACCTGACTGTAGTTTTCATCAGCTGGAATAATTTAAAACACCTTACTATACCATTATATAAATGGTAATGAGCAGTGTAAACAAGACCTTTTGATACTGGACTTGAAAGTGGACTCAAACTTTTGGACCCAGTGTATGTATGCGAAAGCCACAATGCACAGGCTGCACAAAAGCATTTGGTTTACCTTTTCTATGTAATTAAGAAACTCGGTGCATGGGCATCAAAGGACTATACAAATAACAGGTCTAAAAATTAATTCCCAATTGTGTTCCACTCTTTCACACAAAATTCTTTGTTCTTCATTATTTAAGAAGTATTCACTCTGGGTAAGTTGACTTTTAATCTGGCAGTTTAAAGTAAGTGACTACTACCTCCACTATTCACAAAACAAATGCATCAGTGGTGAACTAAACTGGATTGATTTGGCATGGTTCAGTCATCATACTAGTTTCAGTAAGCAACTGTTGTTTGCAACAGCTATGCATCTGTTCTTTTTTGTTCTTCATTTTTACATAGACTGAATAGCTAATATTTTTATGCTCTGTGTGTGTAGGAGTGAAGCCGTACGCTTGTTCCATGTGTGACATGAGGTTTTTCCAGCGTTACCACCTGGAGAGACACAGACTCACTCATACGGGTATGAGTCCATTTACCGTACCCAGTTTAAGTTCAGAAAATTAGTCAAAATCTAGGTCATATGCGCAGATTTCCCCTCTATAAATACATTATACTGCACAAATACACCAAAATATGACAGAAAGTAAATAGCTTGCTGAAAAATTGTAGGGGGTATGTGATCCTAACGTAAAGGTCAGTAAACAACGTATAGAAACAACACGTGTAGTGTCATACATCACGTTCGTCTCATGCTATGTGGGCACATCAAAGTGTATTACTGTATCCCCTTTGTACCATTGCTGCCTGTCAGTGCACTTTATGTACTCTTGTCTGAGCTGCCTGTGACTGTGTGGTCATGCCACAGCATATATGAACAGTTGAACCCTACTGTCGTAATACATTGTATACAGACATGTTATTCATATTAAGTAAATGGATTTATGGTGGTTGGCAGTTTAGTAGGATGTGTGACATGATTTTATACCCACAGTGGTAGAATGGTTATAATATATGGAGAAAATACTGTGTCGTCCAGCTCAATCTTATAGTTTTTGTCTATAAGATAAAGTTAAATTCCCAAGTAAATTGAGCATTTCAGATTTTTCTTAGTACCTCCCTGCCTACGCAGCTCTGCTGAGTAGATGAATCACTAAGGCCATGATATATTGTGGAAATAGTCCTTTGATGTCCACCAAATTTATACTCTTGATTAATGGCAGGACAACTTATGTTTCTCAGCTGGAATTATCTGGCTTTGTGAGTTAATATTTTATAATCTGTTTGCAGTGCTGCTTTAGTTGAAAACATCTGCTGTAAATTTCTGGCAGATATCAAATTGAAAGCTTTAAAAGTTGAGGCACATGCTTTGGTGTATACATACTGTTAAAACTTAAAACGACACATAATAGAATTCTGCAATACCTTTTTTATATGTGGAAGTTTAACAAAATACAGTTACAATGATGTGCAACAATAAACCCAGCATAACACTTGAAACTGTCATGGGCATTAGTCACAATTTTATATTTCTGTTGTAACTCACTAGTTTGATCAATGTCTTAGATGTTGGTGCTGACATGTTTGTCCTGTTTTTAACATGCTTAGCTTGTAGCCAGCTACTCTTTTGTTCCACAATCCAGATAATTGAAATTAATGCTGTACTGCAATTTGTACTACGTAGAAGTAATATAAATCACAACCTTGCCTTGCTAGAATGTGAAATGTCTGCCTACTACCAGTGATTTAATGCCTGTTAAATGCCTGATGCCTCCCTCTCATGCCAGAGGAAAGTCTTAGCTAATATGTTAATACTTTGTGTATGTAGGGGTGAAGCCGTACGCTTGCTCCATGTGTGACATGAGGTTCTTCCAACGTTACCATCTGGCAAGACACAGCCTCACTCATACTGGTATGCGTCTGCTTACCTTAGCTCATAAGACAGTGGTGTCTTAGCATGTAACTTCTCAGAAGTGTTAACAGGTTTTAGGTGTCAAAATTAAATTATCACCTTAAAATACTTTAATATTCAACAACAAAAAAGTATCCAGACATGGTAAAATATTGTTATCTTCACTCCTTTTATACACAAACATATTCCCCTGCTCAGTGCTCTGCTTCTGATAATTTTCATTGCACATGTTAACCATTTATCGCCAAAGATGCATTTGTTTCTCAGGCTGATGATGGAAGTTTGTGTGAAAGAGCTTATAAGAGAGAAAAGTTTATGGCTATATGTAAAAACACATTACTTCTGTTTCTACCTAATATTTACACACTTTTTATGTGTGTAGGGGTGAAGCCATACGCTTGCTCTGTGTGTGACATGAGGTTTTTCCAACGCTACCACTTGGCAAGACACAGCCTCACTCACACGGGTATGGGTTCAGCCTTTTTCTACTTCATTAGAGCCCAAATACCCGATTTCGTGACGTTTGTAACCTGTTAGTAGTTCTGACTTGAGTCTTGATTGTTAAAAAATATTTGAAGCATCAAGGAGTTTGAGTTGAGATCTGATGAATCCTGAGGGAGAAACTTTTATTTTTTTTAAATAAACCTGTAAGACACTGTTTGCCCTTCATTTCATAGCTCCACCGCTGTGTTTTTAACCTACCCAAGTTATGAACATGTTTGGTCTTTGCTATGCATGTCTGTATCAAAACCTGCACGTAATATACAAAAATCTGCTTGCACCCCAATACATATGTAAAACATAGGTTAATTTATTGTTACATAATGCATTTGGCATGTCCGGATACGTAATACAGATGAGTGTGTCCTGTTCAGTTGTCATTGTGTTGTTTTTACAAAATATTTTTGCTCTGTCTGTGCAGGGGTGAAGCCATATGCTTGCTCCATGTGTGACATGAGGTTTTTCCAGAGATATCACCTGGCAAGACACACTCTCACCCATACGGGTATAAGTTTTAATTTAATCTTTTCTCCTGATAGTTCTAGAGGTTGTAGAGATTTGCTGTACTGTGTAGGCATTGCCTACATGTGGCAGTACTTTGACATATTAAGAAAGTATAATTTGAAATGATCAGTCCATGTTTTGGATTGTAGTAGATAATTACTGCCATAGTGGAACAAAAGTGTTAATTTAGTTGACTTTCTGCTTACTATGTATGTTAACTGATGTAAGGACAGTAGACATAATACCTTTTTACTGATATACGATGACATTGAATACAGATTTCATATCAACATTGTCTAAAGCCTGGTACTGTATGCATTTAGGGGTGAAGCCATACGCTTGCTCCATGTGTGACATGAGATTCTTCCAGCGTTACCATTTGGCAAGACACAGCCTCACTCATACTGGTATGATTTAATTGATTGTTCCCCCTTTAATGTACAACCTCATAAACAATTGTTCATGATTTTCTTTATGTCCTCCTGTATTTAATTTCAGAATAATAAAGCCCCTTTTTCAACTTTTTTAAAGATGTGTATCTTTAGGCTTTGTTGGAAAACTGTCCACTGAAAAGTGACTCTGTAATTTTGTGTTATGATAAATTCATTGATGACATTGTTGCATGCATTAATGACTGTTGTTTGATATGTTTAATTTTGGTGCGTCATCAGTGTGTTGAAACTCATCTAACAGTCTTGTGCTTTGTTTAGGGGTGAAGCCGTATGCTTGTACCATGTGTGATATGAGGTTTATACAACGTTACCAACTGGAGAGACACAGTCTCACTCACACAGGTATGTCCTCAACAAAACACAGCGTTCACCTTCACTGGCTTTAGTCATGCATGTGCCCAGCACTAACGTGTATATGGCTGCTTCAAACTCGAGTTTGTATTGCTTTATGTTCCTGACAACTGCCAATGTTTTGTTATATAATGCATACAAGGAGGTTCACAGACACTTGAGTTACAGTACTTTCTTCATACTTTGTCTCTGAAATGACATGATGATGACCATTTGGCAAAGATGTCTGATTTGCCCCAGTTTGCAGTCAAAGAATCATTACCATTCTATTTCAGATGTCTGTGTAGGAGTAAATGTCGAAGTGATGTTAGGTGGTGTGGGGTCATGGGAATTGTTTTCACCATCATATAAATCCAAAATCTTGTTGCAGATAAGGTTATGTATTAAAGTGACTGATATACAGCATCTGTCAAATGCGTTGGCCCCCTTTGGAAGTTTCAACCTTCTACTACTTTTTTTAAAGTGAATTTTCATCAATATAATTCTGAAAAAAAAGACAAAACCAACCCTCTAGTGTCGAAAGAGAAACCGGATTTCTACAAAGTAATTCCACTTAATTAAAAATATATAATGGAAAATGAGTTTACGATACAACCAAGTGATTCTACTAGTCTTACAGTTAGTCAAATGCAGATAATCTGAGTGCAGTGAATGTGTTTGTACTGATTGTAGTATAAATGCCTCTGTGAGAGTGGGTCTCAGAGTTTCAGCTGCAATAATAACGATCAAAATGAGAGATCATATTTTTTAAAGAGTAAATAATGATTATGCTTGCTTCTAGAAATTAAAAGTGACTGTTCACAGCTCAGTCATTGTGTCATTTCACATTCAAAAATTGTGAAGAAAGAACTCTGCTCAGGAATAGTTGAGTTTTATGTTTAAAAAAAAAAAAAAATGTAAGGACAAGTTTGATATCCAGTACAGGCGAAAAGTTTGGACACACATTCTCATTCAATGGGTTTCCTTTATTTTCATGACTATTTACATTGTAGATTCTCACTGAAGGCATCAAAACTATGAATGAACATGTATGGAATTATGTATGTACTTAAAAAAAAGTGAAATAACTGAAAACATGTCTTATATTCTAGTTTCTTCAAAGTAGCCCCGCTTTGCTCTGATTACTGTTCTGCACACTCTTGTCATTCTCTTGATGAGTTTCAAGAGGTCGTCACCTGAAACGGTGTTGGAAAACCATTTCAGGCGACGACCTCATGAAGCTCATTGTGAGAACACCAAGGGTTTGCAGCGCTATCAAAAAACCAAAGGGTGGCTACTTTGAAGAAACTAGAATATAAGCCATGCTTTCAGTTGTTTCCCACTTTTTTTGTTAAGTACATAATTCCATATGTGTTCATGCATAGTTTTGATGCCTTCAGTGAGGATCTACAATTTAAATAGTCAAAATAAAGTAAATGCATTGAATGAGAATGTGTGTCCAAACTTTTCGCCTGTACTGTATGTTAATATCATTTTTTAGGTTAATTTTTATTACAGATTTTGAATGGCAAATATTACCTTTCTTTATTACCGTAACTACCAGGTGGCATTTAAAAATGTTTAATAAATTTGAGCAAGTCATTGTTAGGACAAAATCCCAGAAAAAAACTATGTTTGCTTTCAATGTACTGTTCATAGTTGTTTACCAACTGCCTAAAATTGTCTTGCCTCTGAGATCAGCGTGACAAAAATTAGTTGGTCTAAACAAATTGTTCCAAAAATGTGTAGTTTTGGGTTAAAGATGTGAACACCGGATCTTATTGGCATGGTGGCAAACCTGAAATGCTATTGAGGTAGTTTGAATGAGCGCATTATTGACTTCGATTTAGGCTAGGATATTTATCTGGTCATTTCGATTGGTTGTAGTGGAGATGAGTTCCTTTTTGTTTTAGTCGGTCTTCAATAATTCTCAATTTTTGTATTTTGAGCAATGCCATTAGATCAAACACAACTGAATTGTCCTTTGAGGCAAATCTGTGATTTGTGATTATTGGGCTGTGTAAGTAAAATTGAATTGAAACTGTAATCAGATGTGATGCAGTCATTTTCAATTGGATAAGAGATGCATTTTAAAAACCTTTCAAGCGCTGATTTGTGCAAACAAACTTTACTAAGGATTTAGTAAAGTTTAAGATCGATCATTTTTGGCAGTTGACTTGTTCATGCTAAAGTTGGTACTTTGTTGTGTATAGGGGTGAAGCCGTACGCTTGCACCATGTGTGACAAGAGGTTTTTTCAGCGCTACCACCTGGCGAGACACAGCCTCACTCATATGGGTATGCGTCTGCCAATATTAACCCAGTCACGAGATTAGGATGCTGTAACATCTTTATGCTTTATGTAGTTTAACATTTATAAAGGAAGTCTGAAGGATTAGGATTATTTTCAGTATGTAACTCAGTAAATGAAATCATCAGCTGATGTGCAGGTGGATTTAAGAGAGACCTCTGGGAATTTTCCTAGGTTCAGATAGTCAGTTCACATTGTATTCTGTCTTTGTAATTTATTTTAGAACTTGACATTGGTTATTAACCACAGATATCAATTTAGCACAGATTGATATTCTATAGGAACATATATTTTCATTTTTTAATGTAGCAGAGACACAAGAATAATTCTGTTGATGCTCTGCATTTAGGTGTGAAACCTTATGCTTGCACCATGTGCGACATGAAGTTTTTTCAGCGTTACCACCTGGCGAGACACAGCCTCACTCATACGGGTATGGGTCCGTGCACCGTGCCCATGACATTCAGTGTTAGAACTCAGAGCTGATGTTTTAGTGTCATGTGTCTGATCCATGTAAAAGATCTATGAAAATAGACGAGGACTACGTTTACATGCACAAAATATTCAGGTTTTGCCTTCATTCTTGGAAAAAGACAATTACTAATAATTATTTTAAAAAATGTTCCATTTAAAATTTCTGTTTACACACAGCTGTGCCTAAACCATCTAAGTTTTATACTAGTGTCAAATATTGGACTGTGTCAACACAGCCTTCCTCCTTTGTTGTCTGAGTGAACTTTGTTATATTTGCTCATATCTAAAATATTTTGATATCCTTGCATTATGTGTAAAAGTAGGCAACAGGCACTCTGTGCAGCTCCTTGCAGTAAAACACAAATTAAATGTATTTTACAAATGTGCTGTATACATTACTAAATTGACTGGCATATTCATGTCTTTATCAGAAAAGGATCCATTGGAAAAAAGACCTAGTTTAGAATATCTGATTAGAATATGATATCTACATCAACCATGTCAGATTCCAAATGTTATATTATGAATATTGGTGGAATATAGTGTGCATATGAACGTACTCGATAAGAAATTTCAGCTGGGTTTTTGAATGTGTAAGCTCAGCAGACAGTGCACAGATTCAGATAGTATTCTTTTAATGAGAATTTTTTAAATCAGAATATGCAGCATGAGTCATCACATCAAACAGAAATTAAGGGATGATTGTAAATCAGTCTTGTTCTTTTGATGTATGTTAGCAGCTGCAGGTACACTACTGTCAAATGTTTTAGAACACCTCATTCCTTTTTTTTTTTTTTTTTTTGGTTGAAATTCAAGCAGTTCCAGTTCAATTAATAAGCTTGACATGGTACAAAGGTATGTGCTGAACTGCCAGAGGTTGAAATAAAGTTGAGGTTACCCAAAACTGAAAAACAACGTACATTTCAAATTATACAAATGGACCTTTTTCAGTGAACAAGACAAGGGTGACCTGGCAGTCCGAAAAGGCAAGATGGTGGCTTTGGGCCTGTCAGACCTCTTCCTGTCAGAGTGCCTTTTGATAGTTAAGAAAACTGCACTTGCTGACACTTTGTCTTTTTTTGCAATTTCTATAGGACAGACCTACACTTTTACGGTTACGCTGGTCTGTCATTGTTTTTTGTTCTCGGCATTTTTACAGCAACTCAATGCTTCTGCAGTACAGTGCTATTCAAATATTGCTCATGAGCGTATGGTACCACAGTGTGTTCCAACACTGCTTTAATGCACAGAGGGGCTTTGAATTAATCATGCCAACTTGGGACACCTGTAGGAATTCTTTGCACCAACATTCAAGGCTTGATCAACGTCCATTTGTACAGAACAGCTTTAAGTTGTTAACCCATGTCTTGTTCCCTGAAAAAAGCCTTCTTGTGTATATCTGAAATGTACATTATTTTTTTAAACCTCTGGCAGTTCAGTACTTATCTTTGTATCATTTCAAGCTATTCATTGAACTTGAACTGCTTGAATTTCAACAAAAATCTGGAAAAAATGAGGTGTTCTAAAACTTTCAAGTGGTAGAGTATGTAAAAATACAAGAAAGGTTTTTGCATGAATTGGCAAATGTGTGGTTAATAACCAATTATACAATGATTATTTCCTAAATTCTAATGGTAAGTGAGGCACAGTAATGTAATACTGCCACTTTGCATTTAGGTGTGAAACCTTATGCTTGTACCATGTGTGACAAGAGGTTTTTTCAGCGCTACCACCTGGCGAGACACAGCCTCACTCATATGGGTATGCGTCCGCCCACCTTACCCATGTCACTGAGATTAGACTGTACTGTCATTATGTTATATACACCGTCAACCATCCAAGGAAATGATCAATGTCTTCTTTAACAAGCCCACCCATCATTATGTGTAAAGCATCATCTAGGACAGCCAGGACTGCAACATCATCAGCTCATGTGATGTGTTAAGTTGTGGATTTGAAAATTGGTTCACTCAGTTAATGTATGCGTTATTGGATTCAGAGGAAAAATTATTTATTTTTTAACACAGTTTAATAAAAACTAAGTGGTTAACAACCCATCAATTGTAAATTGTAATTTGAAGTATTTTGCTTATTGATGGATTGTGAACACAATAAAATCGCTTAAGTCTGAAAATAATCCCTGAATGCTCTGCGTTTAGGTGTGAAACCTTTTGCTTGCACCATGTGTGACATGAGGTTTGTACAGCGTTACCACCTGGCAAGACACAGCCTCACTCATACGGGTATGGGTCCGTGCACCTACCCTTCTCACATTTTTAGGCCTTTATTTCATAGTGCACTGTTTTTGCATCAACAGCATTTGTGTTTTTACACAAAACTTTTTACTCAGAGCATTTACGCCAGTAGAATTACATTTATATTATCTTTATAGAGAAACTAGGACAGCAATGTACAGTAAGTGATGCCTTTTTGAAAATTTTGCAGTTATAACTAAAAGGCTACAAAATACCACCCTTTCTTATACTGTTTAATTTTATGTGGCACATTTTGAATGGATTTTAAGAACTAGTGTTTTGAAAAGAATGATCTTCAGCTCTTTGAGTAAGCATCAGTATGTAGCATTCAGTTGCTCTGTTTGTTGCTGTCGTGTATTTACACTGACATGCAACTTCAAACATCTAGCATCTAGTATTATGCAGCATATTATTTTGGTAAATAAACCTACTAATAGAATATAAACGTGCAATTTTAATACATATAAAGTACTGTACACAGTCAGCTAATTAATCTGTTGTTTAATAAAGTATCAAAAGATCAATAAAAGTCATTAGTGTTAGTTGTACACCTGGTCCCAGTGATGTATTGATAGTTTTCATTGTCAGTTATTTTCTAGATTAATTGTTTGATCTGTAAACTGTCAGAAGATGAGGAAAGTCTCTCAAATCCCAAGAGGACATCCTCAAATGTCATTACTGGTCCACAACAATGTTGTCAGTTAATTGAGTAGTTTACAATTTGTTTTGTTTGATTAATTATTGCACCTTTGCCTGTGACTATAATGGTTATCATTCAGAATTAATAAAGCTACTGATTTGAATGTGTAATATGGTTGAAATGACGAGTAGAGCTTGACTGTTACTGTACCAGGATAATCTTTTTCTGTTACTAACAACAACAATAACATGAAATACATTTTTTGCATGAATTGGCAAATATGTGGTTAATAACCAATAGTGTAGGTGTTTATGCAGTAAGAATGGCATCTGAGCTAAAGTAATATAATGCTGCTACTTTGCATTTAGGTGTGAAACCTTATGCTTGCACCATGTGTGACAAGAGGTTTTTTCAGCGCTACCACCTGGCGAGACACAGCCTCACTCATATGGGTATGCGTCTGCCAATATTAACCCAGTCACGAGATTAGGATGCTGTAACATCTTTATGCTTTATGTAGTTTAACATTTATAAAGGAAGTCTGAAGGATTAGGATTATTTTCAGTATGTAACTCAGTAAATGAAATCATCAGCTGATGTGCAGGTGGATTTAAGAGAGACCTCTGGGAATTTTCCTAGGTTCAGATAGTCAGTTCACATTGTATTCTGTCTTTGTAATTTATTTTAGAACTTGACATTGGTTATTAACCACAGATATCAATTTAGCACAGATTGATATTCTATAGGAACATATATTTTCATTTTTTAATGTAGCAGAGACACAAGAATAATTCTGTTGATGCTCTGCATTTAGGTGTGAAACCTTATGCTTGCACCATGTGCGACATGAAGTTTTTTCAGCGTTACCACCTGGCGAGACACAGCCTCACTCATACGGGTATGGGTCCGTGCACCGTGCCCATGACATTCAGTGTTAGAACTCAGAGCTGATGTTTTAGTGTCATGTGTCTGATCCATGTAAAAGATCTATGAAAATAGACGAGGACTACGTTTACATGCACAAAATATTCAGGTTTTGCCTTCATTCTTGGAAAAAGACAATTACTAATAATTATTTTAAAAAATGTTCCATTTAAAATTTCTGTTTACACACAGCTGTGCCTAAACCATCTAAGTTTTATACTAGTGTCAAATATTGGACTGTGTCAACACAGCCTTCCTCCTTTGTTGTCTGAGTGAACTTTGTTATATTTGCTCATATCTAAAATATTTTGATATCCTTGCATTATGTGTAAAAGTAGGCAACAGGCACTCTGTGCAGCTCCTTGCAGTAAAACACAAATTAAATGTATTTTACAAATGTGCTGTATACATTACTAAATTGACTGGCATATTCATGTCTTTATCAGAAAAGGATCCATTGGAAAAAAGACCTAGTTTAGAATATCTGATTAGAATATGATATCTACATCAACCATGTCAGATTCCAAATGTTATATTATGAATATTGGTGGAATATAGTGTGCATATGAACGTACTCGATAAGAAATTTCAGCTGGGTTTTTGAATGTGTAAGCTCAGCAGACAGTGCACAGATTCAGATAGTATTCTTTTAATGAGAATTTTTTAAATCAGAATATGCAGCATGAGTCATCACATCAAACAGAAATTAAGGGATGATTGTAAATCAGTCTTGTTCTTTTGATGTATGTTAGCAGCTGCAGGTACACTACTGTCAAATGTTTTAGAACACCTCATTCCTTTTTTTTTTTTTTTTTTTGGTTGAAATTCAAGCAGTTCCAGTTCAATTAATAAGCTTGACATGGTACAAAGGTATGTGCTGAACTGCCAGAGGTTGAAATAAAGTTGAGGTTACCCAAAACTGAAAAACAACGTACATTTCAAATTATACAAATGGACCTTTTTCAGTGAACAAGACAAGGGTGACCTGGCAGTCCGAAAAGGCAAGATGGTGGCTTTGGGCCTGTCAGACCTCTTCCTGTCAGAGTGCCTTTTGATAGTTAAGAAAACTGCACTTGCTGACACTTTGTCTTTTTTTGCAATTTCTATAGGACAGACCTACACTTTTACGGTTACGCTGGTCTGTCATTGTTTTTTGTTCTCGGCATTTTTACAGCAACTCAATGCTTCTGCAGTACAGTGCTATTCAAATATTGCTCATGAGCGTATGGTACCACAGTGTGTTCCAACACTGCTTTAATGCACAGAGGGGCTTTGAATTAATCATGCCAACTTGGGACACCTGTAGGAATTCTTTGCACCAACATTCAAGGCTTGATCAACGTCCATTTGTACAGAACAGCTTTAAGTTGTTAACCCATGTCTTGTTCCCTGAAAAAAGCCTTCTTGTGTATATCTGAAATGTACATTATTTTTTTAAACCTCTGGCAGTTCAGTACTTATCTTTGTATCATTTCAAGCTATTCATTGAACTTGAACTGCTTGAATTTCAACAAAAATCTGGAAAAAATGAGGTGTTCTAAAACTTTCAAGTGGTAGAGTATGTAAAAATACAAGAAAGGTTTTTGCATGAATTGGCAAATGTGTGGTTAATAACCAATTATACAATGATTATTTCCTAAATTCTAATGGTAAGTGAGGCACAGTAATGTAATACTGCCACTTTGCATTTAGGTGTGAAACCTTATGCTTGTACCATGTGTGACAAGAGGTTTTTTCAGCGCTACCACCTGGCGAGACACAGCCTCACTCATATGGGTATGCGTCCGCCCACCTTACCCATATCACTGAGATTAGACTGTACTGTCATTATGTTAGATACAAGACTTTACTGTCATTATGTTACATGAAGTGTCAGCTAATCAAACAACAGATTAGTATCCTCAAAAACTAACTTAAATGTAAATATTCTCCATCACCTTGTGTTCTATGTAAATGCAATATTAAAACAAGTCTTCACTAGATGGAGGACTATTACATCATCAGCTCATGTGATGTGTTTTGATTCGCACAATTGGTTTTCAAAGATTACTGTATATTTTATTGGCTTGGGAAAAAAACAAGAGCATGATACTCAATATGCATGTTCTTCATAAAGAACACAAAAGACCAAATAATAAGTGGTTAACAACCCATCAATTGTAACATATGTTTAAACTTTATTACTGATTGATGGATTGTGAAACAAACATTCCAAGTCCTGAGAATAATGTATTGATGCTCTACGTTTAGGTGTGAAACCTTTTGCTTGCACCATGTGTGACATGAGGTTTGTTCAGCGTTACCACCTGGCGAGACACAGCCTCACTCATACGGGTATGGGTCCGTGCACCTACCCTTCTCACATTTTGTATATGAGCAGTATGTCTTCAAGGCAATGGCGTGAGGGATTTTTTTAAATTTTAGTTAGAAAAAATATTCCAGACACTTTGCAGCAGCTCCTTTTGACCAGTTATCATTTCATATTTATGTGTCAGATGCAGAAACCGGTTGAAAGGCTTTTAGCTTCAGATGAGTGTTGCCCTCCAGAATTGTTGGTGGATGGAAGTAGCCTCTGAGTTTTACATGTTTGTGGTAAAGATAATACTTGGCAGATGGAAAAAGAAATCAAGAAACACTAATCTTGAAGGTTTTGGTCACAAATATTCAAGATTTAATTCAAAATAGATTTGTTTGATTTAATGCAGTGTTATTAATTTCTTCTTTACAGCCTATTTACTGTGTGCCAGTAATGCTGGAGGGCAATTAATTAAAAAAAATACTTCAGTACATATACTTTATCTATTGTTCTGACTTTAATTCCATGTATAAAATTGGACTATTATTTTTAGTTTAAAGTTATTTTGTTAATTTTAAAAGAAAAAAAACTTTTTGTTTCCAAAAAGAACTTTTTTAAAGCAGAAAAATATATTCTCTTATGGTACTCAACTATATATAAAGCCAATCACTTGAATGCTCTGTCACCAAATATCTAATTATTTTGGCATCAACACAAAACTCCTCTGCACCAGTTCTGTTCATATACACCTTTGGCTTTACTTTAGGATCGTGGCTGTTTGTCAGGTCTTGATGGAGATCATCTGTAGTAAATTTAGCATCAAGAGTTCTCAGTGTTTTGGAAGGGTTTTTTAATACAGTATAGAGTTCTCCCATATCCCATAATATCCAGTTTCAGACTGAAGGCCTTGCATTGAAAACATCACTTGGTAGACTTGCATTGTGAAGACGGTTTTAGAAATGCGAAGATGAAATAATGTTGCAGTGAAGATGGTTATGATGCATCACATACTATACATGTTGGCTTTACACAGTGCATGTGTTTGAAATGTTTGGAAATTAAACTAGTTTTTAACCCCTGGGCCCTCCTGAGGCCCTTTTTAGGGCTTTTCAATTGTATTTATTGCTTTCCTCATGGCAGTTATTGTGCTAAGAAGATATCTGACAAAGATGTTCATTTTTTTAATTAATTTTGGAATTTCAGCACCACCACTGGGGAAAAAAATTGACTTTAACTGTCTAGATAAAAAAACTCACATTCATCCTCCTTGAACCCGTTTAGGTCCCATTGACTATCATTAAAACCACTTATTTTCATTCTACTACCATTGCAATTAAGAAATGTGAAATCCTATTAATTCCTCTATAACCCTGTCATTAAGAACCTAAAAAAAAACACTCCCACATGTTGCCATTCACATGGTTGCAGGAAGGCATTGTGGGAGATGATGCCCTTGTTTGAACTGATGTAACAGAGACTGTAGACCAGGAGAATAAATTATTTCAACTCAAACTATTCTGGGTGTGTTCTATGGATGTCAGAATCTGGTCTGGATGCGTTTTGAGAAATTGGTGTGTGTGTGTGAGTGTGTAAGTGTAGCCAGAACACTAGCATTTAAAGGGTTAAAAATTATGAAAATAAATTTGCTCCATATGATGACTGGAATTGATGACCAAAGAAGTTTTTTTTCCATGTTTAATATTTTTAGATATGATCCAGTGATCTTTAAGGACCTTATGAAGAAAAGTGTTTTTTAAATAAAAAAAAAAAAAGAGGGCCTGTGGGTTAAAAAAAATATTCACACTTTAACCTACATACGTAGTGACACGTCTGCTCATTTCACCATAAAAAAAGAAATGTAAGCTTCACACTTGGAATTAGGATGAATATTTATCTCTATCAATATTTTAGTCTAGTCTGAGCCTGAAAGTTGTATTGCTGCACTTGTGGGTGGTAGGGCTAATATGTTGCTCTGTGTGTGTAGGGGTGAAGCCGTATGCTTGTTCCATGTGTGACATGAGGTTTATTCAGCGTAACCATCTGGAGAGACACAGCCTCACTCATACGGGTATGCGTCCCTTCACCGTACCCTTTACTACTGAAAAATTCTCTGGCGTTTGCAACATGACGGGGTCACAACAAACTCGAGTTTGGATTGTCAAGTCATTTGATGGGATGTTGAACCAGACTCAAAAGTATTTTCCCCAGTTTTTGGGGCCACTATTTTGCGTAGATCTGGGCAATTAAACCAATAATTTCCACTCTGATCTACACATTATGAGTTGATGACGAGGCCTTTTAGAGAAACTGTTTTCAGATGCTGAAATTGTAGTTAAAATAGTTGAATTTGATTATGTAAGGCAGTTTTTCCAACTTGTACAATTGTTGGAAAATTAGTCTGCAAAGAAAGAATAGCACAAATTTCACACAGTCTGTTGGTATAAAAGGCTAAAATTGATGCATTGACTTTGTATTTGTGTGCTCTTGTAGGAGAGAAGCCATTTGCTTGTGACATGTGTGATATGAGGTTTATCCAACGCTACCATCTTGAGAGACACAAGCGTGTCCATAGTGGAGAGAAACCTTACCAGTGTGAACGGTGCCAGCAGGTGTGTATGAACAACAAGAAAGCAGTATCAGTGTTCAGTGTTCACTCACTTGTTGTATACCAACACAGCTCCTTGTTCACTGACTGTTCAATTTGTGTTTCTTAAAGAACTTTTCACGGACAGATCGGCTGTTGCGGCATCGGCGGTTGTGCCAAGGCCGCGGTGTAGCCAAAGTGGAAAACCAGCCATGCTGTGAGCCACGTCCATACCCTCAAGACCCTCCACCCGCACCACCTACCTGGAGCCCCCTTCATCCCCCTCCAGGTCGCCTGGCAGTCTGACATTCCACCTTCCCAACAAATACGCCGCCAGAAATGGGACGAGCCACAGGGTTTCTTCTCCTCAGTTCTGTGCACAGTGGCGCCACACTATAGCCACACAGACTGATGTTTGCAGCTCCAGTCTTGGGATTACTAATGACAGAGGGACATTTTGTGTTTTTGTTTTGTTGACTTTTTACTGTGTTTCCTTTCCCCTTCCCCCTCCCTGTTTTTTTAACAAGACTTTTCTGTGATGAACAGTGGTCCTGTTTTGTACTTATCTATTTCATTTTTTGCAAAAAAAAAAACAAAAACAGTTTTTATTATTGTGGTTAAAAAGTATATCTGCTTTTAGTGGTACTAGGGAAGGGCAAGGGTATTGTTTATCCTGACATTTTAGCAACAACATGGGATGCAGTGGGGAGGAAAAAGTATTTGAACTTCTTTTTAAAACATTTATTACATGGTCCATTTATATTTTAAAAAGTCATCACTTAGGTGTAAAAATATATAAAACTGAACTTCATGTTTTGGTTAAGCATGAGGAGCCCACTGTTGACTTCAGAAACCACATCTTGCCTTTTGAAGCAGCTTGTCTAAGCCTGATAGAAACAGTGGGAGTTCCCTGACTTTACCAGCACAGATGGTGCAGTTTTAATTGTTCCTTTGTGTAAATAATGTGCATTATGTCATGATGAGACTTAAGTGATGATGGTTTTATTCTTGAAATGGGCCAAAATGAAGCTGAACATGAGAGATGGATTCAAATACAATCTGTTGCCACTGTGTCTGTGGTAAAACTGACAACCTTTCTGTGTGTATAAAAAAAGTAATATCCAACAGTGCTACAAAACTGTAAACCATGACTTCCGAGAGTGGACAAGAGGGGGCAACCTGCAGTAGACTGGTTCTGTGTGGGACAGTGTGGGTTTGGTCAGGGGAGTATCGCCTTCTGTATCTCATGCCCTGTGTCACGTGGCAGGCGGATGACTCAGGAAATGGCACAGGATGGACAGCATTAGCAAGTCCTCCTTCAGCACAGAGAGGTACGCTATTGTACATTCAGCTGTGTAAATACACGGATCTGCAGAAGATTATCAGGCATTGTCTGTCCCAGCTCTGTCTATGGATCGCAGTCTAAAACGGTGCAGGTTGGTCACTTCACGTCCCATCGTGGTGTTTGTACAGATTCTCAAATTGTGAGATATGTGGGGGTATACAAAATCTTGTGGCCTTAGTGTTTTTCTTTTTTTCTTTTGCCTTTTTCTCAACTGTTTATCATTGTGGATCAGATGAATTTACTAAGATGACGCAGCCTTTTATCTTTTTTCCCTATAGCTACAGTGGTTACACAATGTTGATGGCCTCAGTGGCGCTGAAACAGACCAGTGTCTTCTCCTGTCAAGAGCAGGAAAGGCTGTCTTGAAGAGTATTTTGGGTCATTGTTACTGACTTCAGTGTAACACGGTTATGTAATACTTAAGGAGCCCCTGGGAGACTGAGTTCTTAGCGTCCCACTACAGTGCTTTGGCCTGATGGAGGCCATAGCAGAATCAACGTGCTTGACTCTGCTACACACTAACAATTGCCTTGTTATCCAAATATTATGTGGTTGGTGTGTATAATGGGTGTCTGTCATGTCATTGGGGTTAGCCTTAAGTAAGTACGGATACACAAGTAATCATTGTAGTGCTAAACAATATTGTAACAAATTATTTCTTTTACCTATGATTAACTTTGATCGTACTGTGTGAAAGTCTTTTGACGGTCAGACAGCAAGAGAGTCATGTGATCAGGGCTGATTTGCTGCCAGGCAGAGAATTTCTCAAACTTGATCCTTTCTGTGACTGGTTAGCTCGATATTACCTGAATTATTATCCTGAAGGCTGAAGCAATGTTTTTAATTGAGCTGCACATTTACTACAGGACTAAAGATTTGCAGGGTTAATGAAGTGTTTCAGGTGAAAATGCATCAGTGATAGTAGTTCACAAGCTGTACATATTAACACATCTCTGTTCAATCTTCGCCGTGATAATGTTTGAAAAATCGAGTTCAGTTTCAAGAAGGGATTTTTTTCCCCCATTGTAGAACTCAGATGAGCTTTAAACAGAATGTTGGAATGAAATCCTAGATGTGTTAGTTGAAATCATGGTAATGTTGGATTAAAAAAGTCTGATTTCTGAGTTAAAGGTGGATTAAGCTATTTTTCCTGCTTTTGATGATAAATGTGGCACAGACTAAGGCACATGGTTTCTAGAGTCAGGGATGGGTATGTACAGCATCTTTCTCCACACAAACACACAGAACCGGCAGCTGTCAGACTGTGAGGAGATACACAATGCATTTGACAAGTGTGTTGGGTTGGAATGGCTTACTCCACTTTTAAGTGATAACTGATACCAAAAGTGTTTGCAGTCCTCTGATATCAAGGGAAAGTTGTATGATCGTTCAAGTGCACAGTTGGAATTGTGTTTGAAGTAGCCGGTGGCAGATGAAGACCAAGTTTGAGAAATGCATTTGTTTGCTGTGGAAACAATTTCCAAATCTGCAGAAGGGAAACTACTGGCACGAGCACATACCGAAAAGGCTAAAGGGCAATACAGTATATAGTTGACGTCACTTGTTAATACCTTTTTGTCACTTATTGTTTTAGTATTATCAATCTCATTGTTAAAATGCAATAGAATCCTTGAGTCTCGGATCATGTGTTTATAAGACTGAGGTTTAATTTTTCAGACAGAAGGATTTATTATTTGTCTGAGAATTTCTCATCACATTTTGATGATTGTTTCAAGGACCTTTTTTTTAATTCTGAAATTGTAAACACTGGAGTGAAAGGAAAAAAGGCAAAAAAGAGAGATGGATATTTTTCCTTTAGACTGTACTAGATTTTAGGTTTTAGACAATGCCGATTTCTCCTGAACTAAACAGAAAAGGTGAACAGAACAATTTGGATCAGTACAGTTGAGAGCCCAGTACGTTCAGTAATTTTGACCATAGAGGCAGTAGAATCACAAGGAAATTTTTTCTTTCTTATACAAAGTCCCTGGTATTCGTAGTAAATTATCTTGATAATGGTATTAGATGATCAACAGCATAACAGTAGCTATCACAGATTAGTTGTTTTCTTTATTAGTCTTGCATGCAGAGTTATGGTCCTCAGTTAAGATAGGATCTTGGTATTGATTATTTTGTGTAGGAAAATGAGTGCATAAGAATAACTTCCTAAAAAAAATGTTACAATGATTATTGTAAAATGGGCTAACTAATATGTACCCTTGTGATCCAATTAGTTTCAACTGTATGAAAATCAGAGGAGAGGCTTCTTACTATTATGCTGAAATAAAAGAATTTGTAAAGGACCTGTTTGAGTACCGTAATTGTTTTTCAAAACCTCCATTGCAACCTGTTTTTCATATGTAATGGGTTATTTGCTATCCCCACTGAGCCAGTTTTCACAAGATTCACTCCTAGCCAAAGTTGGGACACACCTTTAGTGTTTTTTTTCTTTATTGTTCTTGACATTATGCATTAATTCTGAAGACGTGCAAAGTAGCCACATTTAGCTCTGATAACAGCTTCACACGTCATCTTCCAATCAGACTCACAAAGTAGTAACCTGAAACAAGTTTTCAAATCACAGGAGTGTCTTGTTTGGAGTTGTAGTAATTTGTGCCATTGTCTACCACCTTCTGTGCTTTAGGGACCATCAGTTGTGTCATGTAGAGGAAGGGTGGGTATAGAGTCTGTAGCCTTGTCAGTGCTACTACAACTACTGCGCAAATCCAGATTATGACATTAAACATTTAAGTAAAGAGATGGTCCCTCATTACTTGGAAATTGAAGATGCAGCCTACAATGTTGGTAAACTAGCTAGTAGCCGATTGTTTGTGGTGGACCCATATAAGTGACTAAACAGGCAACCTGCCAGTCAACATGGCTTACAACCTCACAGTTGTCAAGCTAGTATGCCTGTTCTCTTCTTATCTGTACCAGATGTTGAAGGAATCTGAAATGCAGACTGTCATCCTGTGGTTAGATATGATGTAAAACACGAGTTGTAG
Organism: Pseudamia nigra; assembly: GCA_029823295.1. NCBI lineage: Eukaryota > Metazoa > Chordata > Actinopteri > Kurtiformes > Apogonidae > Pseudamia > Pseudamia nigra. The sequence goes on along the minus strand of JAQQAE010000014.1, from coordinate 33,855 downwards.
AAATATAAATTTGTTAAGTGTTGTCAGTCCATAGAAATCCACATAACAAGGTGGACAATAGGAAAAAACAAACCATATGGAATTTTTGTAACTTGTGACATCAGTTACCAATCATAGCCAACATAAAATGCATTAGTCCTAAACTGTGAGCCAATAGAATTCTAATTTGAAAATTGCTGTAATTAACCCCATCCTTATGCCCAACTGTCCAATATCACCAACATTTTTTATTAGAACATTACTCTGCAAAAAGTCTTTATTCCATGTTTACCATAGGCTTGTGTCAGACTCTGATTGCAGGCCGATTTGGAAATATCCTGTGGTTCAACCAGTCGGTACATTTTCTGATCAACAATGGCCACTTTGCAGAAAAATAAGACTGTATTTAAATTCAATTCAATTGTATTTATATAGCCCCAATCATAATTGACGATTATCTCTAGGTGTTCCACAGTTCAGTGTACGTGAGAAAGTACCAAAAACATCAAAAGAAAATGAAGGAAAAGTCAAGTCAACAGACTTTATTTTGTCAACACCCTTACAAAAATATTTAACAGCAACATAAAAGTGGTAAGACAAGTCTTAACAATTAGGACCTTCAAAGTAAGGCATGGGATACAGTGGGATCCTTCCACTTCTACACTAATGCTGTAACAGGTTGTAATGACAATACTTTGCCTACAGGGGGAAGCATGCGCTCTGACATGCACAGGGTAAAAAACACAGGAAGCTGCAGAGGAAGAATATACCTTGTTAATAATCTCAAGTTTACCAATCTATTAAATAACCAGCTAATCACCAAAACCAAGCGGAAACGATAAATCTGCTTTTGATGTTGACAGACCTGCACACCTTTCATAAGTTTACAGCCGAACATGTTTCAGAACAACGTGTCTGAAACGGGGCAGCTCGAACACAAGGAAACAAATGAGCAGGGCTTTAAACCGGTACCGACAACCGAACGGACACCGTCCGTCAGGTTTCTGCAGGTCGAACTGGAGCTGAACACACACCTCCGCCGCCTGCGCTTCAGTGAGCCCGTCCGGTACATCTACAACCCGCTGGAGTACGCCTGGGACACGCACCGCTGCTACGTGGAGAAGTACTGCCAGGGCGGACAAAGAGTCCTGTTCCTCGGCATGAATCCTGGACCTTTCGGCATGGCACAGACTGGGGTGAGCACTGAGCTCCATGGGCATCTGATATATTTTACTAATATTATGATTAGTATTTATTAAAGTACGATTATGCCCTGGCTTTTAACATTGTTAGTTCATTGGCTATAAATGGTTCAACCAGTGTAAGCTTTGATTTTAATTGCATGACACAGTTGTTATCATTGAGGAACGTTTCTTCTTATTTAATTCTTCTGCTACTGTATACCTACATACATACATACATACAGGCACACATACACCGTTTGTTACCATATTATTACCATGAGCCGATGCAAAAATGCTCACCCTGAAATATTTCCACATAAGGTAATATTGATAATTGCCCCAGTTAAGGTCAAAATATTATTTCTTTCCATTTTAAGACGGATTTGTGGTACTGTACTCAGTGAAGTTTGAAGAGACCAAATGGTAAAAGAAGAAACGATGAAGACAATAATCAAGAAATAATAAAAACAGGGTGAAACAGGCAACAAAAGGAGAATGTCAAAATATCACAAATTATATATCAGGAATGCATAAAACACATTTGTTTGTGATTTTGTGCTTTTTTTCCCAATTCAATCTCAATTCACTTCAATCTTTATTTGTTTAGCGCCAATCATAATCGCCGATTATCTCTAGGCGCTTCACAATTCGAGGCCAAGACCTCATGACTATACAGAGAGTAAACCCAACAGAACCATTGTTTATTTTATTTTTGCATTAATTAAATGAGCACAATCTGAGTGTTTTCAACAAGATGAAAACCTTGTTATTTGACGCTGCATAAAATAAACCCTTCAGACAAATGGAAAAAAAAAGACTGTACTCTGAAATTAAAGTATAGATTAAAGTCAACAAAGAAATCATGGCATCAATTGATTAACCAAAATGTATTCTAAACTTTTGAGGATAGTGCTCAGCATGCATGATCTCATTGCACATATGACAGGATCCATAACAGAATTGTTAAGGCTATAACGATCCCAAAGAATTGAACCATGGGGAACCGGTTCTCAACAAGAACTGGTTCTCGATTCCTGTCCCTAGTTCCAACACTGCTTTTATGCAGACGGGTGATTGTAATTAATCAAGCAAACTTAGGACACCTCTAGGAATTGTTAACACGGCTTTCAAGGTTTGATCAACCTCCAGAACAGTTTTCAGTTGTTAACCAATGTCTTGTTCCCTGTAAAAGGCCTTTTTGTATAATTCTGAAATGTACATTATTTTCCAGTTTTGAGTAACAATACTTTTTTTAAAAACCTGTGGCAGTTCAGCACTTACCGTGTACCATTTCAAGCTATTCATTGGACTTGAACTGCTTGCATTTTAATTAAAAACATGGAAATATTGGGGTGTTCTAAAACTTTGGAATGGTAGCGTAATTACTGTCATATAAACTTAGGTCATGCTGATTATTGTTTTATTGTCTAGCTCTTCAATAAAACAGTATTTCCATAGTTTTCTTCCATAGACAACTCTTTCTGAATAATTTGATGTAATGTAGTTTACTGTGCTGTCCTTGAAGAAAATTACATGTTCCTCCCTCTGCTCCTGTCTCTGTTCAGGTTCCCTTTGGTGAGGTGAAATCTGTAGTAGATTGGCTCCAGATCACAGGAGAGGTTGGTCACCCCCATGACGAACATCCAAAGCGACGCATCTCAGGACTCGCTTGTACTCAGAGTGAAGTGAGTGGTGCACGTTTCTGGGGCTTCTTCAGAAAGTTGTGTCATGAGCCTGCGTTGTTCTTCCGCCACTGCTTTGTGCACAATCTTTGTCCGCTCATTTTTATGACTGCTAGTGGAAAGAACCTGACACCTCCTGAGCTGGTGGCAGGTGAACGGGAGCAGCTCCTCAAGCTGTGTGACATTGCATTGTGCCAGGCGGTGGAGGCGCTGGGCGTGTCCATGGTCATAGGGGTTGGACGGGTGGCAGAGCAGCGTGCACGGCGGGCTCTGTCTGCTGCCGGCATCAATGTGCGAGTTGAGGGTATAATGCATCCATCACCCAGGAACCCACTGGCCAATAAAGGGTGGGAGGAAGTAGCAAAGCGCAGACTGGAAGAACTGGGCATCCTGTCTCTCCTGAGCAACATGTGAGCTGATTGGCCTTTTCTGACTTTACCCACAGCAGGGTGGACTGCCTTTGCTCTGACAGTGGATCAGGATGAGAGTGAGTACAGTGAACTCACAATACTGTATGTGCAGTATATGTGACAGGTCAACGGGTTATTGTTCCGCTGACAAGTGCAGGCTCACTTTTCTCTCAGCAGGTCTGATAAATGTTGCCAATTTCAGTGGCAATAGTGGCAATAAATAGGTTGAAGTTGAGTTTTTAATACACTAATGCATTCCCACTTTCATTACTTTAACCATTGTGTTTGTTCTGCTGCTACAACTAGTCTGTGTTCATTGGTTTCTTCACTTTGTACAGATCAATGCCTGGAATCAATGTTTTACTCTAATGTATTTTGGAGAAAAAGGTTAGAAATGCTCACACTATTCTTGACTATTTGCTCAACACTGTATTGAGGACAATAGAGTTTATAAACTGCAGAGTTGGTGCACTGTCAGATTAGGTGTGAATGCATAGGAAAATTTTTCTTTGATTCAGCTCTACAGTAGGTTTTATCTGCATGTTTTTGGTTTAGAAAATACACTGTATGTAGCGTATATAGAAAGACAGTTTGTGAAAATGCAAAAGATATAATTCTACAAAATTAAATGATTTTTGTTATCAACATAATACTTGCAAATGAGGTCTGGTATGTTCTTTTTTAAGAGCAAGTCATACTATTGATAACTATGAATTCTGTTATCACACTTGAGGTACTTCAACCTTCACTTCAGCTCACGATGAACAACAGCACAGTTTAAAGATATATTGTGTTGTTTTATTAGAGTGAAATAGTCCAGATACTGTATATGCTCTTTACATGCTTTACAAACATGTTTTGTCTTTTATTTTTGTATTTTATTCATTTACAGGCAGTTTTTGTCCCATAAATTTGTCACGACTCCTTCACTTTGTCAAATAAAAATAGATGCATGAAGTATGAATATTTTTGGTGGTGTCTAATTACTGACAGCTTTCTGTAAACAATTTCTGGCTGTTTAGCATCCTGTAGCATGCTATGAACCAGTCAAACATGAGAAATCAAGCATAAGCATTGTGTGGCAGATCTCCTTGTAGTGGGACAGATACTGTATATGACAAAAAGACCATGTTCACCTCTGGCAGAAAGCATGAAAATTGGAATATAAGTGTGAATTCCACAAATACCAGGAACCACGCTGGCAAACAAACGGTTCCTATCGAAATGCAAGATGGCCACTGGGGTGTACGGTAAATGTATTTTTTGATCTATTGTACCTAAAACATCACAGAATACCAATTTTTGTAGTAAATTGGACACAAGAAATCCAGTTTTGTGATCACTTTTATGATTTGAAGGTTAACAAATGGGTTAAGATGATGATTTGTGTCAAAATACAAAATATTTGATTGATTTAGCACATTTTTAAAGAGATTACAATATATTATTTGTGAATGAAGCTTCTGTTTGAATATATTTGGAAATGAAGATGTTATGTAAGATGACACAGAAAAATGTAATTAACTGTATAAAACTTTCATTTATATACAGTATATATTCCTTGTCAGGGAGGTTCTCTAGTTCAGCGGTCCCCAACCTTTTTTGCACCACGGACCGGCTTAATGTCAGACAATATTTTCATAGACCGGCCTTTAAGGTGTGGTGGATAAATACAACAAAATAAAATTATATGACATAGAAATTGGTATTTTCTAAATATAATAATTAACATGAATCCACTGTGTATGCAACTTTATTGGCAGCGTCCTTGTGACATCGCGTCAACATCATAACATGAGTAACATGTTATGAACCAGAATGTTGGCCTTGTAAAATATCATATGTATTATCTATTTTCCACATTTGGTTTTATGTTAGACCATTTATTTCACTTCTAATCATAACCGTGATTACAGAAATGGATGCCTCATGTCCAACTTACCAGAAACAGTGGTATTGCACGATGTTTTAGGCCCAATAGGAAAAAAAACATTTACTGTACGTCCTTGCAGCCATCTTGGATGCCATCTTGGATTTCGAGAGGAACCGTTGGTTTGCCAGTGTGGTTCCTGGTATTGTTGGAATCAGCATACATTAAAACTCCTATTTACCAATTTTCATGCTTTTTGCCACAAGTGAACATGTTTGTCACATACTGTATCTTCCCCACTATTGCTGCATTTGGCAGTTTTGCTGAAGTCATGGCAGTGGAAATGCTTAATCGTATCAGTAGAACCCCTTCCCTTCTCACCCGCCCCCTGTACCAGTACTAGGAAATGCATTGAGCCATAACAACCTGCAGCAGATCTTGTATCCAGTAACTGTATCCTCTGAAGTCCTTCCTGCTTTGTCAGGGCCTGTGCACTCATGAACTCCATCTCCCATGATCCCACTTAGCATCCCCGATTATACTTATAGGGTCCACAGCTTCAGAGGATGTTGTGAAACTGTTGCACCTGACAGCATTGCTCATCACCGTCTACAAATCGATACACAGCTCTATACTGCATGAGATAGCAGAAAAACGTCAGTCATATCTCAGCAGAATCAGGTAAGAAATCAAAATCTACAATCTGAGTTAATTATTAGTCAACTTTGTCAACTTTAAATGAAAATTAGCTTAATTGTACCAAATATTGTAAGTGTGTGTTATAGGATAAATTACAAAAGAAACAGAAAATATTTATATGTATGTTTTGAGTGTTAATCTGTTTTGTGTATCGAATGTGTTAGCTCTACACAAATAAAGTATAAACAGTGCTCGTTTTGCTAGATGTTTACAATGACAAATTAAAAATTGAAATAATTAGCTCTCAAACAGCTGATCTACAGCCTGTGCCTTTGTTTTGATAAAAGAATGTTATTTAAACCAGTTGTAGATGCAAAGTGTGTTATTACTGAACAAAACACATGCTTGGTTAAATCTTTGACTCTGAAAGCTAATTCCATGTTTTATTGATTTATTTATTTTGACATAGTTGCTGATGTAGGGTGACAGTTTTAGCTATTTTAATCAATGTGTTTTTATACAATTCTAAAATGCAGTTGAGGCTGTAACGGCTGCTGTAGCCCCGTGTTTGTCACAGATGGAATGGTAAAAGCCGGTTCTCAGTGGCTTGTTGTTTATAAACAGTGTATTGGCCATAGGAGTCTCGGTGTTCTGACCATGCTGAATTCTTGAGCTGACTGTGCTATCATCTTTCATCAGCTGCTCTCCTTCACACTGACACTTCAACTCATTCCACCGGATCCATGTTTTCTTCCTAAACAGTTCGGCTTCTATTACCATGGATAAACAGGCCGCCGTGGTGTTTCGAAACGTGGGACAACTGTACTTCCCCCAAACCAGAGTCGAGTGCCACTACAGTCTGACCTCCAAGCATCAGTGGAGCAGCAGTGACTGGATAGGCATTTTTCAGGTAGGATCAAATTTTTTCTAAGCACCATGCCCTCCAGACAACAAATCCAAAAATCAAAACTGTGTGTTTTGTGTCCTGTTACAGGTGGGCTGGTCATCAGTGAAGGAGTATTATACTTATACATGGGCTCTGGCTCCTGAAAACTATACAGAGGGAACCAATGTCGACTGCTGTGTACTTTTCCATGGTGAGAGTTTAGTCATGCATTTATTAAATGCTTGAAAATATAATACTATAGTTCAGCGTGACTAGGGCTGCGAAGTGACCAAAATACAACCCTGTTTCTAAAAATGTGAGCTGCTGTGCATAAGTAAATAAAAACATGACAGAAAAGCCATAAGACACAAGACAACACATCAAATATCAAAACTAAGAAATGTCATTGTTTTTTGAAAATGATATGAATTTGATGCCAGCAACACATTCCAAAAATGATTTGTCAGTAGCAAATAAAAGACAAATCATTTGGACAAATGTGGACCATCATCACAGAAATCTGTGTGCAAAAGACAAGGTCAAACACATTAATTTAAGATGGACTGAGAGGATGTGGAAACTGTCCTGTGGTTTCATGAGTCAAAATTTGAAATTCTTTTTGGAAATCGTGAACACTGTACTCGGGGCTAAAAAAGACAGGGGTCATCTGCCTTGTTGTCAGTGCTCAGCTCAAAAGCCAGTATCTGTGATGGTATGAGGGTTCATACAGTATGTGCATGTCTTGTATAACCTGCACATTTGTGAAGACAACACTAATGCTGAACAATAGACACAGGTTTTGGAGCAACATATGCTTCTAAATAGACAATGTGTTTTTCAGGGAAGGCCTTGTTTATCTCAGCAAGACAATGGCAAATTGATACATTCTGCCTGTATTCCGACAGCAAGGCTCCATAGTAAAAGAGTCTTGGTGCTAAACTGGCCTGTTTGCCATTGAAAATGTTTGGCACATTATAAAATGTAACATTTGACAAAGGAGACCCTGAACTGCTGAGTAGTTGATCTACATCAAGCAAGGATAGGAAAACATTACACTGTCAAAATTATAGCAACTGGTCTCCTCAGTTCGATGGTAATTTTTTGAAGTGTGCAAAACAAGCATAAAATTTTTGAAAAACAATTAACTTTCTCCAGCATTCTCCGGTTTGACATTTGATATCTCTATACTATTAAGTTACATATGTTGTTTTAATGTTTCACTCATCATCATTTCTGTTTTTATTTATATTTTACACAGTGGCTCAGCTTTTGTGGTAAATGGATTTGATCCTGGCATAACCTCCCTTTAATGCTCAAAGCTGGTTTAACTGATTTGATTCACTAATAAAACTATGTATTACGTCTAATATAGCATTCTACCTGCCCCGGCCAAGTGCTGTGGAATATCAGTTTGTGTATGTGGATAAGATGGGGGAGATGTGCGCCCGCAGTCGTCCCTTCACTTTCTGCGCTCCTAAACCTCTGGATGAGCTGGAGACGCTGAAGGAGGAGCGCGACGAGGAGGACGGAGAGGACCTGCTCCTCGTCATCCCCCGAGCTCAGCTACTCCAGGTGAGATGGGAACACACATAGGAAATGACAAAAGGTCATATATCGTAACACATACAACTTATACAGTATATACTGGTACTGCTTCTATTAAAGACTTTTATAAGGGTGTTAACAAAATAAAGTGTGTTGATTAATTTTTCCACTGTGTCCTCAAGCCTCTCCGTAATTCTACCACACACTCTCATTTCACTCTGAGGAGATGTACCCACCCACTTTTCATTAGAATCATGCAAAAATAACAAAAAGGAATATTGGTAATTTGCTCATGGTGGCAGCCTAAATTTATATTGAGTCTGATGGTACTAGAGTGTGATTCTTACATTTTAAATCTTAGTACTGTATTGCCTCAGGTGGGTGAGATTAATGCATGTTTCTCACTTTTGATGTAACATGTTCTGAAAAATTCAAATCATCTTCTTTTTCCCTTTTTTCCATCTTGTGTGAATTTCTACAGTACTGAGCAAGTTCATGTTTTAACAGCTTTTATTTTTACATAAATGGTAGAACTTGGCATAAACACGAAAACTCAATGAAGATAGGTTTTCACTCTGCAGGGCCTTCAATAGAAATATTGAAAATAATGATTAAGGGTAAATATTTCCAACTAAAACAAAGTGTAATATTGTAGTTATGAATCCAATAACTGCATCTATGTTATACTGTTCAAGGGTATATTTCAGATTGCTTCCAAATGAATGTGTAACTATAGAAGAGTCCTAATGTCCTTTATCTACATGTTGCTAACAGAGTCGGCTGGAGGAATGCGTAAAAGAACAGACCCGTTTACAGCAGGCTCTGGACCTGTCAAAGAAGGAAATAGAAGATGAGAAAGAAAAGAGCGGAAAAGCAAAGATGGACTGGGAGTGTGAGAGAGACGCAATGAAGGAGGAGATATCAGAGCTTAGAGACAGCCTGAGACACAACAGAGACATGCTGCAGAAGGTAGAAGGGAAACATAAGGTACTGACTCCTCCAAAAAGTTCAGTGTCAATGCCTAAGAATAAGAATATGTCTCTAAATCTAACAGTTTCATGTCTTTGATCTTCCAGGATGTTAAATACAGTCAGGAAAGTCTGACCTATGAACTGAGCAAACTGTTGTCTGAAAAAGCTGAGAATCAGCAGCAAATAACAGACCTGGAGGATGACATCAAGGTTCTGAGTGAGAGGGAAAAAAATGGAAACGTGGAGCTGGAAAGGTCAGTGTCTGACATGTACAATACAGTATCAGTCAAAAGTTTAGACAAACCTTCTCCTTCAGTTTTTTCCTTTATTTTTTAATATTTTCAGCATTGTACATTATTACTGAAGACATGCAAAGTGTGGAAGAACATGTATGGAATTAAACAAAAAAGTGTTAAAAAACCCAGAACATACATTATTTTATATTATCGATTGTCCACAGTAGTCACATTTAGCTTTAATGACAGCTTTGGTGGTAGTCCACTAGAATAGATTTCAAATCGCAGATGTACCATGTTCAGAGTTAATTTGTTTCATTTCTTGTCTTCTTAATGTGCTTTAGACCTTCAGTTGTCTTGTGTTGGGTAACCCTGTTAGCGCTATTGCAATAAATCACAAATCCATATTAGGGCAAGAAGCACTCAGTCAAGTAAAGAGAAAATCATTCATTACTTTGGAGAAATGAAGGTCAGTCAATTTGAAAAATCTCAGGATTTTTGATTGTGTTCCCAAATGTAATCACCAAAACCATCAAACACTATAATGAAACTGTCTCTCATGAGGGCTGTCCCAGGAAATGAAGACCAGGAGCTACCTCTGCTGCAGAGGAGAGGTTTCTTAGCATCACCTCAGAAAGCAGGGATGGTCCGCTTTTCATCAAAGGGGAGAGAGTTCCAAATCTGTCTTCAGTATTAATGTACAATGTTGAAAATAATAAAAACAAAGAGGACATGGTGTGTCCAAACTTTTGACTGGTGACATATATGCATTTAAACAAGACAGGCATTATCTTCTCTCATCTATTTTGTGTCAAACAGGTTGAAGGAAAGAATGAAGAAAGTGGTCAATCAAATGAAACACGATGAGGAAAAGAGAAAATCTTTGCAGGTAACTGGTTAATCCTCGAATATCCTGCTTTGTGCAACAGAGGACAAGACAGCTAAAAAAGAAACCAAGCAGTCTACTGGAAGCAGGACATATTCAGATACTAAGTCATGATCTTGTCAGCAATGAGACAAGATGACTGCACGAACTAAGACCAAGGAAAAAGAATGTAAGTAAAATAAAAATGATCAGGAATGATGTCCTGCTCTTGAAAAAATACAGCGAACATTGTAATGAACTTAATAATGATGCTTCATATAAGTGTAAGATTTTTTACTTTTTCTTTTATTCTCTATATTAATATTTCCTGGTGCACAAGACTAAAATGTCTTTGAAAAGCACGGAGCCTTTCATATAGCCGTTCTCAACCAGTGGGTTGAGACCCAAAGGTGGGCCATGCACATGTTCTAAGTGGGTCACAAAGTGTGCAGGTAAAACATGTACATAGTGTATTCTTTTCATCCAGTGTTGGACTTTAATTGTCTGGTGCAGTATCTGTTGCCACAGTAACAGACATTTGACTGGTTGGTATTTTATTTTATTTTGTATTATATTATTTTGTTAATTTTCACTTATTTGGTTTATTGTTTATTCAACTTTGCTTGTTTCTCTGATTATTTTGTTCATTTTGTGGCTTATTTTACTATCTTTAGTATTTTGTATTATGAATTTGAATCAGTTTTTACTTGTTTTCATATATTCTTTTTATACACTTTTACTATGTTATGAATTTGCCTCTGATTGAATTTGATAAAAGTGGATCTTGACTTGATGACCACTGGAAAATGTGAGTGACAAGATGGCACCAGTAAGAGACACACTTCTTTAACAAACCATGGTTTTGTAAGTCAAGTCTTCTATAAATCAAATCTTTGAGCTCAGGAAATAAATCAAACTTAAGAATTTTTTAAAACTTGAAATAGTCTGCACTCATCAAACAATAGGAACATACTATATTCTAAGTTCAACAAGTAGCCTTCATTGACCAACAAGCTATCCCACGCGATGTTATGAGTGGTCAAATACGGCCTAAAATTGAGTTTTTGAAGTTTTCATGTTCCTGTAACTATAAAACAAATCATTAATGCAGGATAATCATGACTTATTTTATTATTCTCTATCCTGGCATCAACCTGATCATAGCTCTGTTCATCAAACTTGCATATTTCCAAATGTTGGCTGCCAAGAAAATCACAATTAAAAATGCTCAAAGTATGGATTGATGTTACGAGACCACAAATGCACAGGGCAGTATTAAAATTTGTTTTTCAACAGAGCTGCTATGTGTCTTCCAACCCTGAAATTTTCATTCAGCTACGTATCACATACAAAGTTCAGAGGCTCAAAAATGACAGAAAAAATTATGCAAATTTGAAGGCCCATATTTCGACCTATGTATACCTGCCTATTTAAAAAATGTATAACTCAACATGTTTTAGCATGATCAAGCAAAAAATTGGTATGGGTTCATTAAACATGTTGTAGATACCATGTTGATTTCATATGGAATGACCCAATGCAAAGTTAAAAGTAGTTAGAGATCAAACTGGAAAATAAAAGAGGCATACTGTACTTTGCAAACTCTAATACTCTGCAGTTTGAGTCCAATAACACCTACTGTAACATCTGAAACACATCCACCACACTACTCTGTTTTACTGCTTTCTTCTCCTCAGCTGGAGAGGGAAGCTGCTCTGGCAGAGGTGCGAGGGCTACAGGAGCGTCTCGACGTGAGTGAACATGCAGCTGAAAGCCTGCGCAGGGAGCTAAGGGAGCTGAGCAACCGTCACGGCCACATCCACACCGAGCTGCATCAGGCCCGGCTTCAGGTGGCTCAGCTCAGCCTGCATCTGTCCGAGGAGAACCTGGCCCTCAGAGAGGAGCGTGCCAACTGGGCTCTGGAGAGAGAGGCGTTCAAAGTAGTAGCAGAGGTGAGGATGCAGCACGGTATGAGGCTTCACGTGTAGTTTGACTTTGGTGTTAACTTGTTTTTATGCATTTATGCAGGGTGAGAAAAACAAACTGCAGGAGCTGAGCTGTGAGCTGCAGAAGAAGGAGGAGTGGCTCCAGGAAGAGAGAACTGAGAGGGAGAAACTAGAAATAGAACTGGGGAGAGAGAGAGATTGCAACAGGGTGAGTACATCAAAGCCTGTCGCAGTCACCATTATATAAAATCCCATATCATTTCACTTATATTTATAACCGTACCACATAGACGTTTCTGTAATAAAGCGTGTTGATTTGATTTTTCCTTCACTGAACCGCAGATCAATTTACATGGCTGTTAGGATCATATTCTGACCCAGAGTTTATGAGTAATGCACGTTTCATGGACAACATCTCTGACCAAAGTGTCAGGAATATCAGACAACTGCTCAAGGGGTGGGGCTAATTTTTGCTCGAATATGATTGGTTCTTACCTTTGACGGTTGTAATTGTAAATGTTCAAATGAAGGGTGTAGATTTTTTCTGAACATTGAATGGAGGGCTAATTAAGTATAAACTAACCAAGAAAATGCACCAAATACCCAGAAAATTAGAAAAAAAACAATCATAGTAGTCAAGAAAATGAGCCAAATTGAAAAAAATAATTAAGAAAGTGAACAAAAATGAAAAAGAGAGTGATAAAATAAACAAAATGAACAAAAATAAGTAACAAACTGAGTAAAAATATGCCAAATAATCAAGGAAAATGAACAAAAATAAGCAACAAAATGAAGAAAATTAACAAGTCAATAAAAATTAACCAGCTACTTATTTTAAAATTAAAATTAAATCAAAATGAACAAAACCTTCCAAAAATCTGCATGAACAAATGAAGAAAATGAAATTAACCAGCAATGGCCAAAATGCTGCATACAATCTAAAGTAAAGTGTTTTATGGGGGCGGTGGACTACTGCAGTGTAACTTGACTGTGATTGGGTATGACTTGTGATGTCACAAATTGCAACAATTACAAACAGCTTGTTTTTCCTGCCATCCATGTTGTGTGGATTTCTACGAACTGAACTGAGCAACTTCATATTCTCACAACTTTTTATTTCACATCACACACATGATGAAACACAATAAAGTATGGGATCTTTAATACACAAACACATTCAGCTGTAAGTGTATCTGTTTGTGCTGCCTGTGTGAGTCAGTTTACACTTTTAGACAGGGGGAAACCATGCCAAGGGTCATCTCAGCTATTTTATTACCAACATACTGACACAAATAGAAAAGCTTCCATGAACAGTGAGTAAACATTTCCTCTCAAAGTTGTGTGAGGTCAGATATGTGTGTGTGGGTTTAATGCTGCTGCCCCCTGTAGGTGCTGCTGAATGACGCCAAACGAGAGCTGCAGGAGCTGAAGACTGCTCTCAGAAAAGCCCAGAAGGAGAGAGAGGAGCAGCTGCTGGAGAAACAGGCAAAACCACATCACAGCATATATACAACAAGTGTTTTAAAGCATCCTTAGACTGAAATATTGTGTATTTACTGAAACAAAAATTCTACTTCACACCCATTCACCATTATTTATTGATACTGTGGTGATGGTCATCATGTGATTATTCTGCACATCATCTTGCTTCAATAAAAATACAAATCAGAAAAAAGCACTTGTTTGAGAGATGCATTTTAAACCAACATCAGTCCATTTCACTTGTTTTTCGTGTAGGAGTTGCTGACCCACATCCATCAATTAGAGCACAGGCTGGTCATTCAGTCAGAGTACAAATCAGATGAAGACGCTCCAGCATCGACCTGTAAGTACTGAAACAATACACACACACACACACACCTCCCCCCCCCCACACACACACATTCCACTCCTCACTGTGATCATCAGTTAAACTAAGGTGTGCTGTTTAAAGCAGCTCCTGACTCTTCATCTGAGGATGAGGAGGCTTCTCAGCCATGTTCCTCCAGATCGGTGTCTTCGCCTCTTTTCTTGTCCACTCACCTGGATCGACCTGAAAGTGCTGATCCCTCCACAGAGACACACCTCCAGAACAAAGAAGACACACAGGTATTTAGTCCTATTCACACTTCACATTAAACAAGGATGCGCACTGACAGCAGTCACAGGTAGCTGAACCGAGGAGACAAATATTTGACTAGTTTCTCAATTGCTCTGTTATCTTTGATTCAGCTCCACTGATGAGCCCTTGGGTTACTTGCACACCTCTACCACATGAAATCTGTAGAAAATAAGACCCACAGAACAACCTACAACCCCCCTATTGAGAGACTGAATAGCCCACTTTTTACTCAGCCAGTCTGACAAACCTCACAAGTTTTCAGTGGGTCACCTGACACTGTCATATCATTCTACTGCACCCTGGAGGACACAGACAGGCTTGACTTGGCTGGATGTACGAGGTTTATTTTGTAGGTTTGAATCTCATATTAAGTACAGTCAAAGGATTTAAGGCACCACTCTAATAAAACTAGTTGTACAAATACATGTACAGTTGCCTTTTTGATAATACCCAACATGTGGAATTTGATCACTCAAAAGACAGAGAAAGCTGCAGTTTGAATCCATCTCTGGTTGTTTCTTAAACCAGGAAGAGAAGGAGCTGCACGGTGAACCAGGGGCTGGACAGGGGAAGCAGCTGAATCTGCCAAGACTGGTCGACCCGGTGCTGAGGTAACAGTTCTGCAGTCCACACCCGGTCTCCTGGTGAAACTGGAATCACTCGGGTTACTCTAAAAACTGAATCATGTCTCCTAAAACCTCCTCCATGACTGCATTCACATGTGCAGATTGCTCTTTGTTCTATAAGAGTGGGGTCAAAGTGTAAAAATGATGAAGACGGTAATACAGCAGCACATGTAGGGATTTATTTACACAGTCAGCTTTCTCAGTGCATTCACTATTTATCTTCTGATTTGTTTTCCCTGCAGTGAGCTGGCCGACACCCCAATGTGGTAACACAAAGACAGACGGTACGAACCACTCTCCTCCTTTAGCACCGACCTGCAAGTTCAAGCACATGTCATCTGGAAAAAACAGAAACATGGAGCGTGCATTTATGGGGGAGATTTGTCCCAAACAGGATCAGTAAAATGTGCATTGAAATGATCTCTTTTTGATTTAGCATTTTGTAAACTTAGACGATCTATAATTTTTGGGACACTCAAAAACTCTTCTCTGCATAAATAAATATATTTTTGTTCATTGTTTCATTCTTTTGTTCATTTTTCTGCATATTTTGTTAATTTGTGTTAATTTTCTTGATAATTTTGCCCACTTTTTTCATCATCAGCTCTTTTTGCAGACAACTTTGTTCATTGTTGTTGATTTTGTTGATATTTGTGTCCCTTTTCTTCATTATTTTATGCATTTTGTTTCTTATTTTTGTTCATTTTCTTGATTATTTTGGGCACTGTTTTCCACTTCTGTCCTTTTTGTTGATGGCTTTGTTCATTTGTGTTGACTTTATTGAGATGTGTCACCATTTTCCTGATTAGTTTGTTCATGATTCTTCATCCTTTGAATATTTTGTTCATTTTCTTGATTATTTTGTTCATTTTGTTTCCTATTTTCTTCATTCTTGTTCATTTCGCTTCTTCTTTTGCTAATTTTTATTCATTATCTTGATCATTTTGTTCACTTTTTTCCTCATTTCTTTTTTTGTGGATGACATTATTCATTTTTGTTCATTTTCTTGATTATTTTATTAATTTTCATTCATTTTCTTCATCATTTTGTTTTTCATTTCAGTTCTTTTTGTAGAAGACCTTATTCATTTTTGTTCTTTTTCTTGAGATTTTTCACCATTTTGCAGATTAATTTCATCATGGTTCTTAATCTTTTGGATATTTTGTTCATATTTTATAAAACATGTTTCATTATTTTGTTCATTTTGGTAACTTAAGTTCTTATTTTCTTAATTTTGACTATCTGGAACATTAAATTAAAGTGAAATGCAGAGAAATGAGTCAACGTCTCCAGCCTTGGATGCTTTCAAATTTCAATTGGTCATCTGTTTACATATCTTCATTAGTGTTATTTTCATGGTACACAGTTCAAAATGGTGCAATTTCCCCTTTTGTGATTTGAGGATGTGTTTTTTTATGTGTGCAAAGGAGAAGTCCCTTTTTTAGGATTTTTCACTGGGTTTACTTTAGAATCCATGTCTGATTCCCAGCTTTCAAACTGACTCAGTGTTGCTGCTGGCTTGACAAACTGGGGAGGATGAATCTTGTGTTTGTGTGTACTGTATGTGTCCGCAGCCTCTGCATGAGTGTGTGAATCCTGCAGCTGTGTCAAATGTGTGGGTGTGTGCTACAGACCAGTGTGAAATGTTGTGTTGCAGCCGCTGAGCAGAGTCAGGATGGATGAACTTCATCTGTGTTGCTTTTCTCTGTGATTTGATTTTTATTTGATTGTAGCTGCTGCTCAGGGTATGTTCTCTTTAATACAATGTCCAAAATAAATATGTGCTGATATTAACTCATTTTCATTTATTATTGTCCATTTGCAGATAGCCATGAATGAGTTTCAGTATTTACACGACATTGCTTTTAAACATTTCAGCAAATTTCTCATGTATTTAATGAAAGACTGACAAACCTCAGTCCATCTTTGCTCCTTAAGCACTAAACCTCTTCTTGATGCTCCTTTTTGCCAAAATCATGTTTAATATTGTCTTTTGACATCAGTTGTTTGAAACCGCATTGAGTTTTTGAATGATTTAGCTTATTTTCATAACTAAAATTGCCCCTGGCTGATCTTTTTTGGAACATGTTGCGGACCCAAGAATGAATTTTCACATAAAAAGAAGCTGACCACACAAACACAAAATAAGTTGTGGCCATACTTTCTACAATGAAACGAGTCAAAGTAAATTTTATTTATTTTTAATTTATATTTTACCACCTGGCTGAGCTGTTTTGGAATCAAGGTTTTGCAAATAAGATGACACTGAAAGAAAATTTCACTTCTAACACTGATCTGTGTGGAGCCCCTAAAGTCCTAATAGTGTAATTATTGTTTTTATCCTGTGTGAATGAGAGATTATCTTGTGTGGAAATAAAGACAAATGACATTGGCTTCTGATTTTAAGGGCAGAGTTAAGTGTATTACATTTCTTAAAGCCTGTTGGGTGTTAAAAAATCACCGCTAAGTTTATATCACCTGTTGAAAAGGGAAAAGATGAGATTTTAGCTTTTTTTAATTTCTAGATTACATCAGACTAGATCCCATCAAAAGTCACTAGACTCGAGAAGCCAGACATGCATGAGGTCATCTTAGACAGGCTAAGGGTTATTTGAAATACAGCTGATAATTTGTGAAATCTTCATTAAATGTCTTAAATTACCCAAACATTAGTTTTGACTAGCCAAAAAAATAGACCAGATCAGATTTGGTCCATTGCAAAATCCTTAACACTTATCTCCTCAAGTCCAAATCAGGAGCTGTGTAAGACCGAAGGTCTGGTGTAAGTCTCATAACGTAGGGCATTTTAATGACCTCTGCCAAGGGGCTTATGTTTTCACCAGTGTCTGTTCATGTGTTCACACAGTTACACAAAACTACTGACCACCAAGAACCAAGGAAGAACCCATTCACCTTTGTTGTGGATAAAGTGCACTGGGTGGATTCAGGAATTTTTTTATCACTCACTTTAACATTGCGAGACAGGGTGTGTTTTTCTTTCCTTTTTGTTTACGTTTTTGGTAACTTCCTGGTGAATGATGTATGGATCTTAATAAAAAATGGGCTGCTCGGTGGTGCTGTGATTAACTTATGCCTCATAGCACGAAGGTTCTGAGTCAGCACGGTCGTGAAAATGGGGAGTAAATAAATGGTTTTGGTGTGCGTGTGGTATTTTTCATCTATATTCAGATCCTGGGCCCTGGTGAAGGTCTGAGTTCTGCTGAGTCCCACTGGAGTTTATGCTGGAAATACATGATGCATCACTATGGAATACATAATTATTGTAGACTAATTCTGATGATAGTGTTGGAGTCAAGACCGCCTAATCCAGTAACTGACATCATATCAGTGTGAAGCGGATTCCCACTAGTCAGAGTTTCTACAAACTGTACATGGAATGAAACTTTTGAATAGCCACAGTAAAAAGAATAAAGTAAATAAACTAGACTCCTTTCACCAGAACCGTAGATGCAGAGCATCCTGTCTGGTTTCCATCACAAATGTTTATTCCTGGCTCTGGCAGAAATAATCAACATCCTTTTGAATAATTTCATTCCCTCATCAGTCCTGAACCACGAGTCATATTTTACTTTTCGTCAGGAAATCTAGGAGACATAAAAATAGCGAATCAACCACATATGGTAAATGTTTTTTCCACTGAAATTAATTCAGAACGGTGTCTCCATTTCTCTCATGCAAATTTGCTTTTTTTTTTTTTACCACTTCTAAGGAACAGAATGATTTTGTTGCAACATTCTGGACGTGTTCAAATTTGGGTATTTCTATGAATACATAAAAATGAATATGGAGACACATCTATTGAGAAACGCAATGAAGCAGCCTGTGGAAGAAGAATCATGAAGTGAAAAAGAATCCAAAGGAAAAATTTGAAAGGGTTCTTTGACGCTGCAGTGATCATGTTAACAAATAAATCAGAAAATGCACCAGAAATTTAGTAAGAGACCAAGACCTACAACACCAGCAGATGTGCTTGAGAGCATCAGTCAAATATCTTTTGAAAAATATACATTTTAAATTTGAATTTTGAGTTTGATCTTCTTGTACAATATCCAGTAGAATCCAGAGTGTTTTTTAAAAAAAATCTAAATCTTCTAATGTACCATGATGTGAATCTGAAGGAAACAAAACAATCTTAATATAGAGAAGTCAGGTTGTTTCGTCTTTTTTTTTTCATAGTTTTGTTTCCATGAAAGATAACAGCACACTGAAAGGGCTAAGAGAAAAACGCACCTTTATCAAAATACACAAAAATACAACAAATAAGACAAAAGCCAATCCATAAGCAACATTTAAAGAAGAGAAAGCCATCTTAACTGTTTATAAAAAATGCAAAAGCAAGCACAAATCATTTCGGTGCAAGCCATGAGGTGTGTGGATCCCTGAACATGAAGATGAGGTGTTTGCAGATGACAGAGAATGTAGAGTTTGAAATGAAATACAATTAAAAAAACAACTAACAATGGCTTCAATCCTGCTTCACTATCACCAAACAGAGCAATATTTCAGTAACCGATGAAAATGAAACTAACGCATCCATCTTTGTTCATTTTTTCTCATATTTGATTTTATCATGGCTCATTATTGCACCAGCTCAAAATGAAGAAAAATGAAAAATAGGCATCATAGTATCAAATTTCTTTGCAACATTTTAACAGCAGTGGTTCTCAACTGGTGTGGCCTTCTGACCCATGTTTTTCAATGATCATGAAGTATGGTCATCAGTAAGGGGACAAAATGAGCAAAATAATCAAGAAAATTAACAAACTAATCCACAAAAAGAACAAAAATGATTTTAAAAATGAACCAAGTAATAAAATTCTTACTTTATTACTTTTTATTATTTAGAAAATCATCTAAATAATCAAGAAAATGGACAAAATAATCCATAAAGTGAACAAATTGAACCAAAGAAAAGACTAGAGAAGGTGTGAACGCATAAAAACACACACCTGGTGGAACATCTAACAATTAAATTCATGAACAACAGGTTAGGAACACAACCTAAAGAGTCTCCCAGAGAGAGTCCTCCTCAAGATAAAACAAACACTTTATAATGTCAGAGTATGTGAATAAATCTGCACACAATGGACAAGGCTGTAAAGCACCAGTAATCAGTGCGATCAGTCCTCGCATCAAATCCCACAGAGGAGACCCTGAGCTGTTGAGCAGCTGAAATCCTACAGTTAGCAAGAATGAAAAGAGGTCATGAAGCAGAACGCATGACATGACCACTGACCCAACCTTTTGGATGCATGTTGCTGGCATTCAAAACCAAAGTTCTCAGTTATTACATCTGATGTATTGTCTTATATATGTACTGTATGTATTGACATTTCACATAGTGGCTCAAGTTTTCTGGAAACAGGGATGTAATTTTATTTTTCCCACAATATAAGTTAACCCTGGTCTTCAGGGTTTATTTTGGTGTCATTTTCAGTTAAATTAGTTACAACATGTTTATACATATTTAAACATTGCTTATGAAATGAGATGGCATTGATTTTTTAATAATAAATAAACGGAACAAAATAAGAAAATGATAAAAAATCAATGTGTTTTCCCATTATTCTCAGTTTACTGCATCTTTCACAATGTATTTTTAATCTCTTTACTTCTTTTAACTTGTTATTGTGTTCTATCTCTAATCCATTTGTCCTTTTCCATTGTTTACAAGATTTTCATCTTCTTGCACCTTTTACATTTTCATTTTGTGCATCATTTATACCACCTTGTTCTCTGTAATAGTTTTGTCATTAAAAGCTTTTACATTATTATTTTTATATTTTTTGTTTGTTTTCACCCATTGCTTCCCTTTCCCAAGTTTGAATCATTTTCTTCTGCCATCTTTTGCACATCATATTAAAAACAAATCGCACATCACTCAGGATCAAAATCAATCTTTAAATGTAAAACCACTGCAATTTGACACGTATTGTGCTAATGATCAAAATCAGCTGATATAAAAATGTATAGAATGAGAAGATTGTTGACTGTGTTGCTCAGATACGAAGATTTTCACTGGTGACAGATGCTCCACTGTGTGAACTCAGCTTCTCTGCTTCATCAAACACTGTCCTGAAAAGTGTCCAAATTCTGTAAAACCTGCTGACATCATGACTGTCATAGTGTTTTGAAGTAGACGCGTTTTCTCTCTGACCAGAACTGTAGACTTTACTAAGGAGAGTCCATCTGTACCAGAGAGGATCTTTCTCACTATCACAGCTCACCCCAATTTACCAAGGAGATGTATTTTATGAATATGCCATATACATGCCCAAATAACTAGAATTGAACCTGCATATCCCATGTGTCTTACTGGGGAAATGTTCCATTCAGAAAAATACCTAATTCTAAATAAGAATACATTGTTTATATTATACCTGTCAAATTCAGAATAATGAATGTATGGAATGATAGCATACTAATGTGCATGTAAATGTAGTCAGTGTAAGTGAGGAGATCAGCAGCGTTTTGGATATGCACAAATATACACATTTTTACTTCTTCAGGATGGTTTTTGAAGAAATGGAAGAGTGAATCTGAGTTCACAAAGTGGGACATTTGTCACCAGTGGAAATCTCTGAAAAACCTGATTATTTTTAATCAGGGTATGAACAACTGCATGTAAATAGGGATATTAGTGGAACATTAATTTTATCTTATCAGAGATGAGTAGTACTCAAGTACACTTACTTCTTTAGATGTACTTGAGTAGTTTTTTCCCCAAATAAATGTACTTCTGAGAGTAGTTGTTTTGCAGAACATGTTTTATATTAGTGTAAAAAAATCTACTTTTATTCAGTTATTATTTGCTTCACCTCAATGAGTAGGAGTAAAATAAACTGGAAAAAAAAGTATAATTTATATATATAAATAATCAATTAAATTTAAAAAGTGAACGAAATAATTAATTGAACAGAACTAAGCAACAAAGTGAGCAGAAATTTACAAAGAATAATCTAAAGGATTAATAAAATGAAAAACTAAGCAGAAATGAACAAAACAACCAAGTAAAATAGCAAAAATTAGCAATATAATAATGAAATTAAACAAAAACGTCCACAAAATAAGTGACAAAATAAGCGACAAAATGACCAAAATAATCAAGTAAGTGATCAAAAATGAACAAAACAAGCAAAAAAAAAAAAAAAAACTGAACAGAAAATGCAAGAAAATTAGCAAAAATTAACAAATTGAGCAACAACACTGAAAAAAACAAATAAACAAAACAATCAAGTAAATTAAAAACGCACAAAATAACCAAGAAAATATGCAACAACAGAAGCAACAAAATTATCAAAATAGTCAAGGAAATAAACAAAAGTGAGCAAAATGTTTGTTTAGTTGCAATATTTTATACTGTAATAAATTCCATGTCATGAAGTAACTCACTACTCACTTTTTATTGGATACGTTTTTTTAAACTTTCCCTCAAATACTTATGCTTCTACTTGACAATTATAAAGTAGAAGTATGTTTATTCGAGTATGGTCTGTGTTTACACAGTTCTGCATCTTATTAGGAATTTAACATTTTTGGAAAAAGGGGAAAAAACTGAATACCAATGTGCATGGAAACACAGTCAGTGTAACCTGCCATCTGTCAGTCAAATGTCTGAGTTACCGTAGCAACAGATACTGCACCTGTCAATCAAAATCATCAGATAAAATGTGAGAACACAAGCCTGTGCTACACTCTGGGTCCTGACCCACCACTTGAGAACCACTGCCTTAAAACAACAGAGAAACAACAATCAGATGAATCATTACACAAATCAATGGCTATACATGATTTTAAAAAGTTCATAAGAAAGTAATGCTTCAATGAAAAACAAAGGATATGCATTTATTTTACAAAACTGATACAACACACATGGACACACGTTATTTGAAACAATCAGTCTGTCACAATGTCAACATATCTGTTGTCGCCAGGACGGTTGCAGCCTAGTAGCTGACGTCACACGTTGCATATTTGATCATTTTAGTTCTTGTTCAGCTTGTCATGGCACCGTGTTCTTCTGTTAGTGATATTTATTTGCCATTTCTTTAAAGCAGTGATTTCACACTCAAGAACCAAAAAAAAAAAAGTGGTGTCACCTTGGGATCCAAAGTTAAAAATCCACAAAACATTAAATTTTGATGAATTTTTCTATTTAAATGTAAAAGATTTTGTGTCTTCACAACATTTAATCAAATTTAAGAATGCACTAACCATTGAACAAACAGAATAAAATAAAATGTGAGCAAAATGAAGAATAATTAACAAAAAAATTAAACTAATCAAGAAAATGAACAAAATATCTGCAAATGAATAAAAGGGAACAAAATCAACTGAAGGATTGGCAAAATAACTAACTAAACATACAAAATGATGAAAAAACAAGAACAAAATGAATGAAACAATCAAGGAAACCAACAAAAATGGACACAAACCAAGAAAATAAACAAAATATCCACAAATGAACATAAAAGGAACAAAATAATCATTAAAATATATGTGGACACGCTAACCAAGAAAAGAAACAAACCTAGTAAACGTCACAAACCTAATAAAAGTCACAAAAAAATTAAAAATGAACAAACCAATTGAGAAAATCAACAAAAATGGACAAAATAATTCTTACAGTGATCAATGTTTAGCACAGAATCTAAGCATTTGAACCAAATAATCTGCAAAAAGAGCAAAAACATGGAAATTAGCAAAAGAAAAAAAATCATCAAAAAATGAATAATCAAATGGGTGACCCAATAAAAAAGGATTCATGACTCATTATGATTCAGTCCTAAGTTTGGGAAACACTGCTTTAAAATCATGTGTGCTACAAATTCCATCCTGTGAACATCTCTCAGGGACTAGTTTTTATTTTGCATGAATTCTCACAGAGCATTGTGGCAGAAAAATCACACCCGTTCACACAGGGTATGACTGAAAGTTACACCAAAAACAAACACACACACCTGAGGTTTTCTGTTGAACAAATTGCTCGGGTCACTGATGTCATGATGATTTCTGCTGAAGGTTTTAACATGAGACTCATGTCAGAGCTCTAAAGAACCATTTTCCCAGAACGTCCTGCAAAACCTGATCGAGTCGACCTGAGATCGTGTCATGATGTTAAATCTACCCTGCAGATTATTTAAAAAGGACATGGAACTATGAATAATATTACTGTAATTTTATTTGTACCATAGCTAAGAAATGGTGCCGTAATAAAACTCTTTAGTTGGATTAATCAGAAATTTCACTTTTTTCACAGGTGGGAAGTGCCATCTGGTGACATCATATGGTCAGTCGCAAAGTAATAAATCACTCATGCATGCTAATTTTAAAAAATGCTTTCATGTTTGCATTAAGAAGAAGAAAATCAGAACTCCTCATAGATAATTAGGGTACATGGATAAAGTGATTAAATTCTTCTCTTCCATGTTACCGGACCTCCCTCTGAAAAAAAAAAAATTACAGTCAGTGGCACAAGAGCCATTTGAATTTTACCAATACTAAAATGTATGATGTTTGCTATTTTAAATGATTACTTTACAAGTCAAAAATGGAGTGAAACAACTCAAACTGCAATTCTACTCAAGTAATGTGTGTCAACAACACCAAAGCATCTGCCACCTGAACAAATCTAACCTTAGCGAAAAAGGTGAAAACCCTTAGGGTTGTTTATGTTGAGCTGCAGAGACTCTTCAGCAGCTCTGAACACATCATGGAGAAATGAATGTATGGTGATAATAATAATAATAATATTAATGGGTTGGATTTACATAGAGTTTTTTCAAGTCTGCTTCCCAAAGCGCTGACACTGAATCCGCTATTCATTCAGTCCACATTCACTCCTGCTGCTGGTAAACAGCACAGCTGCCCTGGGGCAGACTGACAGAAATGTGGCAGCCAATTTGTGCCAACAGCCTCTCTGACCACCGCCAAACATTCATTCACATCTATGGACAATTTAGAGTAGCCAATTCACCTAGTGCATGTTTTTGGGAGAAAGCCGGAGTACCTGGAGAGAACCCACGCAGACATGTGGAGAACATGCAAACTCCACACAGAAAGGCCCCACCATGGTGTTGGGATTGAACCCAGGACCTTCTAGCTGTGAGGCACGAGTGCTACCCACTGCACCACCGTGTTGCTCACGTCAAGTGACGCCCTGTTTGTAGCTTTTATAAATATGTATATGTACACCAACAATTTTACAACAATCTTCTCCTTGATTGACTGGCAAAACTGTTGTTTCAAATGGCAGATATCATATATGTAAACAATGACAATAATCCAACCAAAATCAACAAATATTGTGTGGCTTGCTTTTGATAGCAATCCATGTTTTTATATAGGCTTCTGATGAGGATCAGTCAACATATTGGCTCAACTGAATGCTCACTGTAATTCAAAAATGGACACCGACTGAATGAAACAGTGAAGCCTCTGACTCGGACACACCTGTCAGTCAAAGTGTCTATGCTCTTAATAATGGGATCTGGATCATCTAAACCTCTGTTTTATGTCAAATTTTAACCCTGAGGAGGAAATAAACTGTGGAGGCCAAAACCACTGTTAGTACCAGGCTTTAAAGAGGTGTATTTCTACTCTACATGCCATTTTAACACTTTTGGATTCAACCACTAATGGATACTGACAATACTGTAGTTTTTGCCATCAAGGCTTTTAAAGATGCAGTCTAAGATGCTGGAAATCTAGCTCGTTGCTGATTGTTTGAAGCGGTCTGCCCTAAATGATTAGACATAGAAACTGTAGCTTATCTAAACACAGACAGCCTGCATTTCAGATTCCTTCAACATCTGGTACAGGTAAGAAAAGAACAGACCTACTAGATTGACAACTGTGTAGTTATAAGCCAAGTTAACTGGCAGGTCACCTGTTTAATCATTTAACAGCTATATCAGTCCACCATGGACAATCGGCTACTCGCCAGTTCCCCAACATCTTCAACTGCACCTTTAACTCATGGCTCAGCTATGGAGGTTGTTGTTTGTTTATGTCCCATGGGGGAAAATGAGGCTAGGCACTCAGTATGAAAAGTCTTTTAAATTGCATACAGTCAACCAAATATGTGATGTCACATATGGTGCCCTCTGCTCGGCAAAAGTAAAATAAAATACATTTTTCTAATTAATCCAAATGACCAACAATACATTTTTCTGATTAATCCAAATGACTAACTAACAAGTCTTACTACAGTGTCACATCTTACCTAAGATAGAAATAAAATATACTACACTAAGATTATTCATCATTTCATGTTCTCAGTAAGACTGTCGAAATATTATTGTAACTGTATTATTGTGTGTGGATTGGTGGAGACATTCTGCTGCATGTGCATCTCTTTGGATCATCAGTGCCGAGGTGAATTTACACTCCATTTTCTCTCCAATGTTTTCTTCATCAGAGATTTTCACCATTTGAAAAGCTATTGTGAGTTTGAGTCCTGCTCAGGGCCTGTTACATGTTATCCTGATCTTTCTTTTGCTATTGCTCTCCTTCCTGTTTCTCCGTCCAGTAAAGCAGAAAACAGAACATACAATGAGAGAAAAGCTCCAAAACACATATGTCCAATCGAGTATGGTCACAACTCAGAAAAATAGACACAGAGTCCCTCAAACGGGCACAGAAACAGAACAGAAATGAGTACATGCTTAGAAAACATACAATAAAAAAATAAGTTGCATATCTCTGAAGAGTAATAAAAGGAATTCTGAGAAGATAGAATGGGCACCGTGTTGAGTTTTGTTGTTGCAATGTTTTTTACCAGCACTTTTATACAAAGCATAGCCCTTGTAGAAAGCAGAGGAGTGCATTTCTTCTGTCCGACATGTTTTGTTCCTCTTTGTGTGGACGAAAACCCTCAAAATATCATTTAGACAGTTTTGTTTTGGCACAATGACTTTTCATGGCGATCTAATCGACCTACTGGTACTTAGTGCTTATCCTTCTCCCATTCATGCTTCCTGTAAATGAACATGTTTAATTTTATCTTCCATATGTACAGTAAATGTAAATACACCTCGTCTGTAACATGGTATTGTATAAGAGCCATCGTATGAGGTTTTGAGAGGTGATTTTCCTGGAGGAGGAAGCAGCGTCACAGACTCTCCCTCACTGTGTTTTCCCGCTCACACCTTTCTTTTGGACACCTGCTGACCCCTCCCCCCATGGCTCCCCATCACTGTTCACCCCTTTCTCTTTCTCTTCGTCCCAGTAGTCTTCCTCTTCATCCTCCTCTTCCTCCTCGACGGTTGACTCATATGTCGACTTCTCCTCTTGTTTGATGGCTTGAATCGCCGGAGGAGCAGCGGCGCCACTGTCTCCCGAGTCACTGCTATCCTCGAACACCTCCGGGTTTTCCAGCATCTCCCGGATCAGAGGGGGCATGGGGCCTGGGATTTCTGTCTTCAATGTGATGGCTCGTTCTGCACCTACACATACAAACACACATGCCCATGTTAGTGATATTTATTTGCCATATTCTTGCACATAAAACTCTGTTTCCATAAAAAAGTCGAGTTGCTGTGTACAATGAAAATAGAAACAGAATGTACTGATGCTTGCTTTTTGAAAATTATACACCCATGTAGATGCCAGCAACAAATTTCAACAAGCTGAGTAAGGGTCATGTTTCCCATTCTGTTATTCTTTTAACAACACTGTAAATATTTGGGAAGTGAAGAGACCAACTGTTCTAATTCCAAGAAAAAGATGTTGTCTACTAGGCAGCATACGTTACTCTAAAAGCAGCACATGTTGGTCAGAATTTATGTTGCTTCACAAATGTGCAGGTTACCAATGTCGTGTGCACTAATGCATCCCCATACCATCAGAGATATTGGCTTTAATAACAAGCTGCATGGTGCCTCTCCTCTTTAGCCCAGGTCAGACAGCATCCATGATTTGCAAGAAGAATTTCAAATGTTGCCTCGTCAGACCATAGGACAGTTTACCATGTTCTCTACGTCCATCTTAAATGAGCTCAGGCTCACAGAGGGCAGCTGTGTTTCTGGATTTGGTTTATATAGAGTTTTCACTTTGCATGGTAGAGATTCATGCTGTCGTCTGTAAATACAACGACAAACCGCATTCCCAGACAGTGGCTTCTGGAAGTGTTCCTGAGCCCATGCAGTGATGTACACTGCAGAATTAGACCTGTCTGTAGCTCCCTATCAGTTTCAGATCTGGGCATTGCCGCTTCCGTGAAATAAAACACATCATAGGGCAGCCCTACATTTAACATTATCATATGGCACACTGTTGTAACCTGAAGAAGCTTACCTTTTAGGTTAGCATCCATTTTGGTTGTGAAGCCATTCTTGATTTATTGTGAGCATGCTTTTGAGGTGAACTACACCTCTCACAACCCAGGGGGATGAAGAGGTTA
The DNA here is from genome assembly GCA_029823295.1 of Pseudamia nigra. Classification (NCBI taxonomy): domain Eukaryota; kingdom Metazoa; phylum Chordata; class Actinopteri; order Kurtiformes; family Apogonidae; genus Pseudamia; species Pseudamia nigra. Next base: position 5,492 of record JAQQAE010000014.1, on the reverse strand, counting down.
AGACACATTATTCTTGCACTATTGTGCAAGAATAATAATTTGTTGTCAACGTCAGTCAGCCTCCCTGGAATGCTCTTTTTATTCCCAGTCATACCACTAATCTGTTGCCTGTAAACCTGGTGTGTTTTTAAGCATTCTACATCTTTCCAAAAACATTTCTCATTTTGAACATTTGTCATGTTGTCTTTGTAATATTTTCAATGAACTCAAGTTTTGTGTGTGCAGCACAAGTGAGAGCCTAAATTTCCTACATTGTGGAACAATAAAGTGAATCTTGAATCTTGTATCCTGAACGACTACAACTGACTGTGTCTCATGTGATATAGTCACTTCAAACATGACCCAGAAAACACAGAACATATGGAAAACAAACAACATGTAAAAGATTAAACAGGAGGTGGCAGGTTACAATCATTTTCAAACTATGAAATAACATTTGTAAAACATATTTGCCTTAACACAAGCATTCATGCATTTTGTAACAGCAGGATCATACTATATGTTACATCTCAAAAAATATGTTTTAGTGTGCTGTGTAATAATGATTTCTGAGATACAGTAATATTACATTATTTTCATGTCTCTGGAGTCTAGTATTTTTTATCTAGCATCTCATCTTTGGATAAAACAGCTTGATTGATTAATCCTCATGTTGAATTTGTTTTATTGTAAGCAGGGTGGAGTATCCAGATACCAGGATATGAATGAGTATCAATAACAAAGCACTTCTTTTCCTTGGTCTATTAAATACAAATATGTTATCTGCAAAACGGTGTGTTTTTGATTACTGACAGATTCAAACTATTCAGAATATTCAGGAACTTTGCCCAAAGAAATATCAAATAGGGACCCTTTAGAAGCTATCTAATCAAATAGTGAATAAATAAGATAACCTATCACAGACTGACATGTAGGCTTACTCTTTACTCTCTGACATGGAGACACATGGCTGACCTTTGGTGCTGATTCCTCGGAGGTCTGTGACTTTCATCAGCATGCGAGGAAACATGTGTGGCTTGTTTGGGCGTCTGCGGCGAGTGTATATCTTCAGAGCCTCGAGCAGCGGCTCCTGGAGCTTGTCGACCTTCTGTGGCTCCTCCAGGTCCATACGATCTGAGAGGAACAGCATGTTCAAAAGCAGCTAATTAAAGAGCACAGGCTGGTTCCGATCCATCAGTGATGCTGCACCAGGCCTTTTCAAGCAGGGTCTGAACCATAGTGGGTTATTATTGAGCTGCTGGTGACTGACATGTGTTCACTGTCTATTACTGTGTTCATCCTTTGTTGATTTTCTGGATATATTTAGTCATTTTCCTGATTATTTTGTTTAAGTTTGAGTTCATTTTGTTTATTTTTTTGAAATTTTTGTTCACTTTTTTGGGTTATTTTGTTAATTTCAGTTTATTATTTTATTTTATCATTCATGTTGTCTATTTTTATTTATTGTTGTTAATTTTCATTCATTTTCATTTTTCATTTTTTTTATTTTATGTACATTTTCTTAATTTTCTTGATTATTTGTTTATTGCCATTTTTTTTAAGAATATTTAGTTCATTTTTGATCAACTCTTTTCAAAATTTTATTTATACTTGTAATTTAAGTTTGTATTTCTTAATTTTGATTAACTGCTGTATGCTGGCATTCACATTATTAAATATTATTGATTCAACAAACACATTCAATCAAAATTAAGAAAATACGTTCAATGTCAACTGCTTCTAATCATATTTTATAGTTAAATAATGAAAACCTAAAAATGCTATGTTTTAAGGATTTTTGAATTTGGGACGCATGGAGATGCTAAATGTCTTTTTGGTTCTTGGGCCAAAACAGTTTTGGAAAACAGGAATAAAAAGGATTTGAAGAGGAAACAAATATTCAAAGGGTTTGGTGTTTACCGCCGCAGATGAGGCAGATGGCACTAAGCAGCCCTGTCTCTGTGTCGTCCATCTCTAAAGGCAGCAGCTGACCAGCAAAGGCAAACACCAGGTCTGTGAGTGGGCCGAACCCAGCGTTATGCATCTGGGTCCTGTTGAGGGTCAAACCGTCAGAGAAGGTCATCGTGTCCTGCTCTGGGGTGTAGCGAGTGCATATCCTCAGCATCTAAACAAGGTGATGGAACAGGAAGATGAAAAAGCACAATTAACTTCATTGCACTCAGTCCAAAATCATTTCAGAGCCATTAAAGGTCCCACATCTTACCACTTAAATCTGTATTTGTTCTTCTAATGTGTGAAACATTGTAAATGTGTGCAAATGGCATCACTCAAAAAACGAGTCATTGACTATAATACAATATTTTCTGAAGTTAGGATCCACAAAAGGAAAATGGGACATAATGGCTGATGGGGCCTGGACTAATGCTCTTTATCTTTCCTGCGATTGGTACAAATTGTGATGCCATGAAGACTTCTCAGGACTCGCAGTACTGAGCTGGTTGACATGTTATCAGATTTTATCTTTATAAATCTCAAAACTTTATGAATATATGCTTTAATTGTGTGGGACCTTTAATGTTTCAGGTGCAGTTCATATTGACTCGTTAGGCATGTGACAAATGAGAAAGCGTTAGGGTGGTGAAGGGGAAGACAGTTAAAGAGGAGTAGTAGGAGCACGTGGTTGGTACCAGGATGTCCAGACATGCAGATTTGAGGAGGGTGATCTGGTCAGCGATGGTGAGAGAAGTGAAGCCTGGTAGCCGCTTGGCAAACTCCACAATCTTTATAATGCACTTAGTGGAGAGCTCACTGAACTTATCCCACAGGCCCAAGTCCAGCTGTACTCTGTGGTCAGCACTTGAATTCTGGGAGAGAGAGAGAAAGAAAGAGATTTTTGTCTGTGTGGAGTCCATACTGTGTTTGTCCTTCTGGCAAAGCGGTGAGCTAACCCCTGAGTGGAGTGTGAGTGTTAAAGGCGTGGTAATAATGTGGCATAGAAATCTCACAGTGGTGTATTTTCCCAGCTGGCATAAAGACGGGAAGGTCTCCTGGTGAGCTTTGCTGACTTTGTTCACCAGCTCCTCCAGTTCGCCACTCAGCTCGTAGTTCTCGGGCAGCACCACCTCCTCCTTCACATCCTTCTTCTTTTTGTTCCTGTCGTTACGCACAGCTACAAGAAAAGACAAAGACTCATTTTATCTTCTGTCACTCATCCTTCTTATTACGTTACTTTTTTCACATAGTGATACAGTGGTTCCCAAACTGGTGGTTGGCACTTGCACTGTGTGCACTCCGCAACTGCCAAATGGGAGCTAATGAAGAATCAAGATCAAATATTACAATTACCAAACATAGGCAAAAAATATGAACTGTTGTGAATACTGTGGATCAGAGACTGTATCATTACAGGTAGGTCAGGTGTGTTTAATAACATACGTTCATGCAAATCAAGCTAGAAACAAAAGTTAAAACACACAGCTGTCTCCTGTACTGTGTCTGCTTCTCATCCATATCTCTGCTACTGGTACTGAAACCAAAGACAGTGTGTTATTGCTGCATTTCTGTGCTAATTAATGGATTGACATCTTTTAATTAATGTTTGCAGCTTGAAATTTAGTTTGAGACATCATGAATGGCTAACTGTTACGATGTGTCGTTGTTTAAGGATGTATTTTTGAGTACTTTTCCATTATTTAGTCATCTCCATATACCGATCAGCCATAACAATGGACGGGTGAAGCTGTAATAATGTCAGTTCTCTCATTACAATGTCACCTGTGAGTGGGTTGGATATAGGAGGCTGCAAATGAACCTTTATTCCTTGAAGGTGATGGATTTAAAACAAGAAACTGTGCAGCATAAGGATGCAAACAACGTAGACAAGAGCCATACCATGTGCTGACTTTGTGTCTTGGAGAGGAGCCATAAAGTAGGGCTCAATTTTACTATTCAGTCTTAATAGGGTATAATCCAAACATTAGCTGCATCTTCACCATAGCTCCAGATGTGGACTATTAATAGTGGCATATTCATTGCTTCCAATCTAAAAAGGACTTTTTCATTATTTTTCAGTTATTTATGTACTGAAGTTGCAATTTCATGTTAATTACAGACAGTGTTTATATGAATTAGGGGCTTAAAAAAAAAAAAGAATGACAGTGTGTTCACGCGGGTGGCTGAAAATGTTTTTTATCAACACAAGGGAAGTCCTGATTAACAAGTCCGGGAACCACTGGTGTCACAGGTTTGTGAGTTATGTATTCTTGCTGACACACACCTTCTTTGGACATGCCAACCTCGAAGCACTTTTGCAGCCGACAGTACTGGCAGCGATTACGGGTCACCTTGTTGATCTGGCAGTTTTTGTCCCTGTGGCATGTGTACACCATGTTCTTCTGGATACTCCGACGGAAAAACCCCTGAAACAGATCAAAGAACATGTCGTGTTCATGGTCTGTTCAGAGGAGGAAGTTCTAAAATCCAGCTCAGAATCAATAAAATGTGCACATGTCACCCTGAAAAGCAGATGAAATTTAGATAACATAACTTTTTTTGTGTCTGAAAACTTGTCAGTAAATAATGTCAGTTTGTTCATTGTCTGGTTCATTTTTTGTGCTATTTTTTTTATTATTATTTTGTTAGATTATTTTGTAAACTGGTGGATTATTTTGTTAATCTGCTCTTTTTTGAAAATGTACAAATAAGTTAAATAACAAATGGCAAAAAATGAGCAAAATAACAAAAATAGTCAGGAAAATTAACAAAAATGGGCAGATATTCAGAAAAATTAAGATAAATGAACAAAATAATCAAGGAAATTAACAAAACTGGAAAAAAATTAGGAAAGTGAAAAATACAGACTAGAGATCACCACAAAATGAACAAAAATCAAGCATATTTGAATGAAAAAGTCATTTTTCTTTTATTGTTCATAGTTACTGATACTCATTGCAGGGCAAAACAATACTCTGATCTCTGCGCTGTACTGAATTGTGGACTCTTTGGAAATAATGACATCTTTTGAAACTCAGTCTGAGGCCTGTATTTCTGTTGACACAGCGTTGATATATCTTGGCGAATTAGCCCTTTACCGGTCACCTCCACATTTGTCCCCAACATGACAAACCTGCAGTATTAGTTTGCAACCACTAGAGGGCAGTTTAACACCTATGAGCCTCCAGCTGCAGATCAGAATCTCCTCAGTGGACTTCAAACATGCATGTGTCTCTGATTTCATTTACCTTGCAGCCCTCACAGGAGCTAACTCCATAGTGATAACCAGACGACTTGTCCTGGCACACAAAGCACGGCTTGTAGACCCGAGGAGGAGGAGGAGGTGATGGAGAGCTGGGCACCATTTCCTCCGAACTGGTGCTCTGGGTTTCCACTGCTGCAGAGAGACAAAAAAGAAACATTTAACATCTATGCCTCAGCATTTTGTTGGGATTAGTGTGTAAAATGGCCATGAAAGAGCGAGCAGCTGATTAAATGAAAAAAGTCAAAATAGTCAAGACAATGATACATTTTGACAAGCGGGGGGGGGGGGGGGGGGG